>CM035419.1:86007177-86189677 GCA_020310875.1 Ceratopteris richardii | reverse complement strand
GGAAGAGATCATCTTGGAAGTCTCTCAATAAGGGTGGAGTTAATGCTCTCTTGATGAAACAACACTCTAATCTTGACACTATATAATGCCATTTCTTCCAACCATAGATACGTGCATACAACTCTTTGTCATAGACGGGGAGATTTATTTGATTTGTTTCTAGTTTTGTACTCTAAAATGCTATTACTCAACCATCTTGTACTAACCACCCTCTTATACAATAGTCGCTCACATCTATTTCCACCCCAAAAGGTTGATTGGGATGCGCTATCTATAATAGTGGATTGCCAAAATAGATACTCTGACTTCTCCATACTTTCCTTTTGTTCATCTCTCTAATAAAAAGCTTTTTCCTATCCGTTTAAGTTGTTCCATAAGTAGAAACAAAATCACTTGATAGTTCTTAGTGCATTCTCTATAGAATCCTAATAGAGTGAGGAAGATCTAAGGCCGTTCTAGATTTATAGGATCTTGCCATAATGGCCAATAGTTTCTTGGGATCCATTTAGATTCCATGTTTGAAGATGATTTGACAAAATATCTAACATTTTATTAAAAAAAAAAAACACACTTCAAATCCTTAGAAAAGAGAGAAATTTCTCATAACACTTTGAAGACTTTCTATAGGCATTCCAAGTATTCCTTTTTTGATCTACTATAAATCATAATATCATCAAGAAAGTGTATAATAATATTTCATAAAAAGGCTCATAGAACACTATTCATGAGTATCATGAATGTGGTAACAATAGTGGTGAGACGACATCACGAAAAACTCGAAATGCCCATACCTAGTATTGAAGGTAGTCTTAAGTACATCATGTACATTTGTCCTAATCCAATGATATCTAGATCTCAAATCAAACTTAGTAAAGAACTTACGTTTTTGTAACTTATCAAATAGATCATCCAATCTAGCTGGCACTAGAAACGTATGTCTCATAATTACCTTATTTAATGTTCTATAAGCCATACACAATCATATAGAGAAATCTCTTATCTCTACTAAGTGCATTGGTAACTCCCATGCGGAGTTACTAGGCCTAATATTTCCTTTGGCGATGTGATTGTGAATATGAGTCTCTACTTCTTGATTCTTAGATACAATTCTATGTTTTGGGTATGAGAGAAAGAAATAACCTTTATGAAAAGTGTTTAGTAAAGTGGAAAGATAGCACTACATGCGTCTGAATTGGCGTCCTTCATATGCTCCTCCTCATTCTCAGGTAGAAAATCTTTTAATCAAAGTCTTCATATTCTTTAAGATCCATCAACCACTTGTACGCACATGATACAAGCAAGAAACTCGCTTCGAGCAATCCGTAGTCATGTGAGGCTCCCTTTAATTGACTCAGATCTCTCATTTGTGAGAAAAAACGTATACATTGCATCTTTGTTCATACATTGGTCATCCCCCATGAATGTAGGTGACCTTAGGTCTCTAGGAAAAGGTCTTTCCCTTGGTTTCTCTTCCTTCGACTTGATAAGACGCCTAGGCTCCCCTCTATCCGATTTCTATCTTTCATGAGAAGAAGTCTCTTTCCGATTTCTATCTTACATGAGAATAAGTTTTCTTGTAATGATCTTAAACTATGACGAAAGAGCTTATTTGGGTTTCAAGATTGATGATATTTATTTTTAATATTTGAAAGGTTGAATTCCTACACGCTAAGAGAGTTTCTGTTCTTGTTTTCATATTAGAAAGCTCACAATGTTGAGTATGTGTGATATGCCCGACATGAGTTGAGGAGACAAAAACACTCCATCGTTCCTTTTTCATGTCGTGTTATCTCTCCGTCAACTCTGTCTCAGAATCCCATGTCACGTACTCCTTTTTTTCTTTTTCCAAAAGGAAGTTTGGCAATAGCGTACTCTCCCAAATTTTATCTCGTAAAAAGAAACAAGTGTACAAAAGAATCGGCCTACTACCCATGGGACCCTCCAATCTCACAATGCAAGGAATGCTTAAAACTTACTAGAAAACATTACAAAAAAGTCTGATAACCCTTTCATCCCTCTCATTGGGGGCGCAATTTCTTTTAATCTTGTTGCTCTAAAGGAAAAACACTCTATGATGTCTAAAAAGGAGGGGCTTCCTACAATTGGTAATTCTTTTGCCTAAAAGAAAAAGAGATTTTTTGATCGACCATTCTTTAGGAGGGTTACCAAAGTTGGTGGCACACCCCTCTTTCCATATCTTCAAGAGGGTCTCACCTTTTATAGCATTCCAGAGTGCTGAAGAGTGCTCAAGAAAAACTCATCGCTTCACCTAGATTGTTAGCTTTTAGTTGATTTGTCCTAGCAGCAACATGATTCTCCCAAGCATGCACCAGATAGACATTGACTTGGGGCATGAAAAGAAAAGGTGTCCCAAGTGCTCATTCCCATAAAGGCACTGTTTACCCTATGGAGGGGCACTGTGAAGAGATGGATAGGTATGTGCTTGAAGATGAAGAGGTGTTGCAAAATCCTTGATCTACACCAGCCAAATGAACTCCACGAGTATATGGTGGGCCCTTTTAGCTTGCCAATGGATGTATTAGACACCCTATGTACCTTGGAAGATCACTCTCAAAAAGATAGATCAAAACAGATAAGTTGGAGTTAGCTCATAGGTGAAAAACTTGCTATTTTGGTTCATACACCAGTCCAATGTTTTGCATAATTCTCTGAGCACAGCAGCAATTAGCTTAATTCCTCTTGGGGACGTCTAGTTAACTTATAGAGCTAACTTTCAAGAGTAATCTCATAAAAAATAATGAACCGCACACTGAGAATGAGTTTTAACAAGTGATGACATCATCCCAATTTTCACGGGCTGCTATAGTTTGAGACCAGTGAGCAGAAAAAGGAACATAACTCAAAATTAAGGAATCCAATGATTATGAAAATTTGTATGGTTATACTAGACAGTAAGCGGAATCCAAGAAGTTTTAAATCACTGAATTTGGATACGTAACAACTGAGAAATGGCTCTAACAAGGTGCATGAAAAAGTCGGGTACCTGACAGAGAAGTGAAGATGAACAGACACTGTTGACTTCAACTGAACATAATTGAAGATTGCAACATCCAAATGACATGAAAATTTGTGAGCATATAGTAGACTTATAGAGATAACTTTACCAAGTTAAATCTCTGAAAACGATGCACCAAGCTCAGAGAAACCATCTCTGCAATCTGACAGAGAAAAACTGAGAGTAATGACAGTGAGTAGTACACTTCACAAGAACATGGAAATATGAACTCAATTAATCATGAAAATTAAAGTTTATTGCTTGTACAATACAACGACTTACTGATACATATGTGTGCCTTGTAATCACACCTTGATATGGCATAAAGCTTACCTCTTGGAGGTCTTCACATAGGTCTCTCTAACCACGACTAAAACTGCCATCTATTTATAGTTGAGTTTGGGAGGCTTACTTCCCTCAATCACTCTCCAATCAATCAGTAATTGATTTGATTCTCTACCTACTAAAAATCATGAATTCGTGGCTCCTTTTTCCCTTTTTGATCATGTGGACTCAACCACTTAAGATTCTCTCACTTTTACATAAAGTAAACTCTTCAAAAGTTACAAGAGGTAGTTCACAAGTGAACTTTACATAGTCTTCATTTTAAGGCTTCTTCTATGACTTTGTGGGACTCAAGCCAATACTTAGGCTTGTCATAGACTTGCTCCAACAGCTCCCCCTCAAGCCAAGTATGCTTGAGGTCTTCAATCTTCCAAGATTACCTGTAAACCAATCATAGCCTTGAATTTGCAAAGCTTTGTACCATCCAATGCTTTGGTTAGAATATCTGCACATTGTTGATGAGTGGACACATATAATATTTGAATCTCTTTGCTTAGAACCTTCTCTCGTACATAGTGATAATGAACTTCAATATGTTTAGTCCTTGCATGAAAAATAGGATTAGCAGCCAAATGAATAGAACTCATATTGTCACCAAAAATAGTTGGAGTTCCAAACTCCAATCCAAGATCTTTGAACAATGTCTTCATCCACATAGCTTCTTGTGTAGCTATGGCAAGACCTCTATATTCAGCTTCAGTAGAAGAGAGAGCAACTGTGGGTTGCTTCTTGGATGACCATGAAATAAGCTTTGAACCTGCAAAGGTAAGATAACCTGAAGTGCTCCTTCTATCTTCCTTGGAGCCAGCCTAATCTACATAAGAAAATAGCTTCAAACCTAAATCAGATACATAAGGATAATAAAGTCCTTCATTTATGGTTCCTTTGAGATACTTGAGAATCCTTTTGGCAGCATCCATATGTGGTTTCCTTGGTGTGTGCATAAATTGACTTAGCACACTCACACTGTAACATATATCTACTCTTGTCAATGTGGCATAGTTGAGACTACCCACTAGACTTTGATATGACGTGATGTCCTCTATGAGTTCACCTTCATGTGAGCTCAATTTGTGATTGACCTCCATTGGAGTACCTGCAATCTTACAATCTTGCATCTTGAATTTTGCCAACATGTCCTTAATGTACTTTCTTTGAGTGAGAAACAAACCATGATCTTTGTAGACAACTTCCAAACCTAGGAAGTAGGTAAGTGAACCCAAATCACTTATCTTGAACTCTTCTCTCATCTGATCTTTGATCTTCTTCATACCATCTGCATCATTTCATGTCAATATAATATCATCTACATATACACATAGGTAGATGACCTCAGAATTACTCTTTTTAATAAAGAGTGAAGGATCTACCTTGCTTGGTTGAAAGCCTTTGTCCTGCAAGAATGAAACAAGCCTGAAATTCCAAGCTCTTGGAGCTTACTTGAGACCATACAATGCTTTGTTAAGTTTACACACATAATCAGGATAAACTTGATTCTCAAAACCAGGTGGTTGTGCCATATATACCTCTTCTGTTATCCAACCATTCAAGAATGCATTCTTTACATCTAGTTGAAGTATCTTCCAATTCTTGGAAGATGCAATACTAAGCAAAACCCTAATAGTAGGCATCTTTGCCATAGGAGAGAAAGTCTCCTCATAATCAATTCCCTGAGTTTGTTCAAAGCCTTTTGCTACAAGCCTTGCCCTATACCTGTTAATGGAACCATCAGAATTCTTCTTGAGTTTATAGACCCATCTTGAGCCTATTACCTTCATGGATGAAGTCTTGGGCACCAAATCCCAGGTGTTGTTTTCCTCAAGTGCTTCAATCTCTTCCTTCATTGCATGCTTCCATTCTGTTTTTTCTTTGGCCTCTTCAAATGATGATGGCTCCTCTTGGTTTATGTCCTGTGCTATGTAGATAGAATGTTTAGTTACTAAGGAGGTGTCAAACCCATACCTTTCTGGTTTTTTCTTTTCCCTCATGGATCTTCTTAAGCCATGATGTGATGATTCTGCCTCATGTCCAAGTTCCTGCAATTTTGCTTTACCTTTAGACTTCCATGCTTTGATCTTTTCCATCTGAGATTCTTCATCATCCTCTGAGGTGTCTTGTTCTTCAATCTTTGGTTGTTCTCTACCAAGATTTGGAAAATCTTCTTCAACATTATATGGTAAATTGACCTTCCTGCATGAATCTTCATACCATGAATTGTTCTCATCAAAAACTACATCTCTGCTTACCAAGAATCCTTTGTTGGTAGGGTTGTATAACCTGTAGCCCTTTTGATTGTTGTCATATCCAATAAGTACACACCTTTCTGCCTTTGGATCCATCTTGCCTCTAACCTGTGAAGGAACATGAGCAAAAGCAATACATCCAAAAATTTTACAATGATCTAAGCTTGGTCTTCTTCCATTCCAAGCCTCATATGGAGTCATCCCATCAAGGGATTTTGAAGGAAACCTGTTAATCAAGTAAGTGGCTGTAGATACAGCCTCAGCCCATAAGTAATTAGGTTAATGGTTTTCATTGAACATAGACCTTGCAGCTTCAACAATTGTCCTATTCCTCCTTTCTGCCACTCCATTTTGCTCAGGAGTGTACCTTGTAGTTACCTCTCTTTTGATTCCTCTTTCTTGAAGAAAAGAATCAAACTCATGGGAGAAGTATTCTCCCCCTCCATCTAACCTTAGCCTTTTTAGAGATTTACCTGTTTGATTCTCCACAAGAGCCAAATATCTTTTGAAACATGAAAAAACTTCATCTTTGTGTTTCATAAAGAATATGATAGTCCATCTGCTGCAATCATCAATAAAGGAGACATAATACCTTGATCCAGATATTGAAGCTTCCTTGCTAGGTCCCCATACATCTGTATGAACCAACTCCAAGAGATCTCCATGCATATAACCTTTCTTCATGAATGGTAACTTGTGAGACTTTCCAAATTGACATGCACTACACTTATAAATCATATGTTGTTTTGACAAATTCGGGAGTCCAAGTACACTTTGGTCCATGCAAATTTGCTTTAATGACCTTTCACCAATATGTGCTAACCTTTTGTGCCATACTTCCAATTCTATGAGTGTCTGACTACCATAATTAAAGAGAGCAATGTTTCTAGTGTCCTGTAATTCAAATGTGAACAATCTACCTATCTTTTCACCTTGTGCAATTTTTCTGAATCCTTGACTTGGATCTTCAACAAATGCTCATGCCTTTGTGAACCTGACTTGCAACCCTTTCTCTACTATCTGCCCAACACTTATCAAATTCTTTGTAATGGTAGGGACATAGAGTACCTTACCGAGTAGGTTGATGTTTCCATCAGGTGCTTTGACATTGCCTATTTTCTCCACAGGATGTTTTGTATCATCTCCTGTTTGTACCTCATGCTTATTCCTTGGATCTTCTAAATCTGATAGGAGTGCCACATTTCCTGCCACATGATTTGAACAACCTGAATCTATGTAGAAAACATGCTCATCAGATTCACCTTGTGGCATAGCCATGTTCATGATCAATAATGAATCCTCTTTGTGTGAGTCTTCTATGTAGTTATTGTAGTCTCTCCTTCCTTTGTAGCCTCCTTGATAGTTTGAATGATTGTAGTTGTTGTAGTTGCCATGATAATTGTTGAACCTTCCTCTTCAGTAGCCATAACTTCCTCTATTGTATCCTCTGGCTCTTTGATTCCTGGAATTCCTAAAGCACTTTTCAGTTGTATGATTAGTTAGTCCACAAATAGAACATGAGTTGGAGTCTTGGGATCTCCCCCTACCTTGTCTACCTCCTCTTCTACCTCTGCCATGTCTTCCTCTACCTGCATAGTTAGCTTGATATGTACCTGCTTCATCATAAACTTTCTTTGCCTTTCCTTTGTTATCTTTGGACTTGCGTTTATCAGTGTATAAAGCTGAAGATTGATTACCTTTAGAGCTTTCTCCATTTTTGATAATCTTTGCCTCTTGAGTAAGTAGTTGTCCAATGAGTGTATTGAAATCAGGTACATGCATGTCCATGTACAAATCCATAGCTGTGGTGAATGCTTCCCACTTGTCATCTGCCTTCAAGCCATTGATGGCCTGCCTTACAATTTGCTCTTCATCTATTACCTCTCCAATGCTATCTGCTATGTCCTTGAGCTTTGTGACAAAATCAGTCACAATTTGTTTGGGAGCCTTCTTGAGAGTTGTGAAATCCAGCCATAGTTGATGCTTCCTAGCTTTGGTACTTGAAGAAAAGAAAGCTTCAAGTGCATCCCACACTTCCTGAGATGTCTTACAACTTCTAATGTGAGGCAACAAAAAATCTGAGATAGAGTTGAGGAGATAAGACCTTGCAAGTGCATCCTTGGAGCACCATGTGCTCAATCTTTCTTGCTCTTCTTGTGTTGGTTGACTTTTGTTCCTATAACTTGGCATAACTTCATCTCCAGCCACATAACCATATAAACTTCTACCTTGGAGATAAGCTTCCATCCTTAATGACCAAGCTGAGTAATTACCTCTATCCAATTTGTCAATTGATGAAGGAAATCCATCTGCCATGTTGTCCAACCTTGCTCTGATACCACTCTGAAGAGCTAGATAGGTATGTGCTTGAAGATGAAGAGGTGTTGCAAAATCCTTGATCTACACCAGCCAAATGAACTCCAGGATTATATGGTGGGCCCTTTTAGCTTGCCAATGGATGTATTAGACACCCTATGTACCTTGTAAGATCACTCTCAAAAAGATAGATCAAAACAGATAAGTTGGAGTTAGCTCACAGGTGAAAAACTTGCTATTTTGGTTCATACACCTGTCCACTGTTTTGCATAATTCTCTGAGCACAGCAGCAATTAGCTTAATTCCTCTTGGGGAAGTCTAGTTAACTTAACGAGCTAACTTTCAAGAGTAATCTCATAAAAAATAATGAACCACACACTAAGAATGATTTTTAACAAGTGATGACATCATCCCGATTTTCATGGGCTGCTATAGTTTGAGACCAATGAGCAGAAAAATGAACATAACTCAAAATGTAGGAATCCAATGATTATGAACATTTGTATGGTTATACTAGACAGTAAGTTGAATCCAACAAGCTTTAAATCACTGAATTTGGATAAGTAATCACTGAGAAATGGCTCTGACAAAGTGAGTGAAAAAGTCGGGTACCTGACAGAGAAGTGAAGATGAACAGACACTGTTGAATTCAACTGAACATAACTGAAGATTGAAACATTCAAATGACATGAAAATTTGTGAGCATATATTAGACTTATAGAGCTAACTTTACCAAGTTAAATCACTGAAAATGATGCACCAAGCTTAGAGAAACCATCTCTGCAATCTGATTGAGAAAAACTGAGAGTGATGACAGTGAGTAGTACACTTCACAAGAACATGGAAATAGGAACTCAAATAATCATGAAAATGAAAGTATATTGCTTGTACAATACAATGACTTACTGATACATATGTGTGCCTTGTAATCACACCTTGATATGGCATAAAGCGCAGCTCTTGGAGGTCTTCGCATAGGTCTCTCTAACCACGACTAAAACTGCCATCTATTTATAGTTGAGTTTGGGAGGCTTACTTCCCTCAATCACTCTCCAATCAATCAGTGATTGATTTGATTCTCTACCCACCACAAATCACAAATTCGTGGCTCCTCTTTCCCTTTTTGATCATGTGGACTCAACCACTTAAGATTCTCTCACTTTTACATTAAGTAAACTCTTCAAAAGTTACAAGAGGTAGTTCACAAGTGAACTTTACATAGTCTTCATTTTAAGGCTTCTTCTATGACTTTGTGGGACTCAAGCCAATACTTAGGCTTGTCATAGACTTGCTCCAACAGGCACCACAAACTTTGTTAGCTTTTACATTGGTTTGAATTCCTTGCTAGAGCATTTGCCACATAAGAACTTACTTTCTCACCTCGCAGAGGGGATGCAAAGGGATTGGAACTTGAAATCCCACCTAAAATGTGACCACTTTAGACACCATCTCCTATTAAGCATGCCATGAAAGTCCGCATTCTTCTTGAATATGAGACTTTTATTAAGATTCTTGCCGCTGTGCTATCTAAGACCCTCAAGGTGAGGGGAGCCATTCCCAATAAGGAGTCGAGTCCTTGAGCACTTGTAAGCATGGAATCTGCTATACAAGAGGAACTATTTTTCATAGTCCACTCTGCGAGCCATGTCAATGTCCTAAGATCTAACCCATTGGCATGTTTCTTAATTTGAGAGGCATTTCCACAAACAAGAACCTCTGTTTCAAAGATTCCTAGATTTTTGGAGCTTCCAAGACACAACATCTCTGATGCCCTTGATAGAAACTAGATTGAATCATTTTGTCTAATATGGGCTACCCATTTTCAATCTTCATTGATCTTGACAAATTGTTTCATTGTTTTCCAAATCTGCCATAGGGAGCAAACTAGGCTCAAGATGTAGGAGCCACCTGCTAGGGGGAGAACAAAAGAGTGAGAAGATCTAGACGCTTCCATCCTAGAAGGCCCACAAGCCTAAGAGCGCTCTTGTTTCTAAAAATCTCTTGGCCCAAGAAGCATTCCTATTGCTCCAAGTGTTATTAACCATTTGGCTCCCAGTTTATTGGTCATTCCTTCAATGTTGAGAATTTTCAAAACCCCTTGATCTTTTTGGCTTATGCAAGTAGTCCATTTAATTTTTAGGAAACCCTTTTTGTTAAGGTATCCTGTCCAAAGAAAGTTTTTCCAAATCCTTTTTAATTTGACAATCTCTTTGTCCTTCTGTCTCCAACAAGAAAGAAAGTAAATATTCAAAAAAGAAGAAATGTTTTGACCACCATAGCTTTCCCCACTAGGTTGATCTCAATACCTTTATAGTATGCCAACTTATTATCAAGCTTAGAAGACCCAATTGTTGGTGTAGGGAAATCAACAATTGAAGTTTTGATGAAGGTTTGGAAGTCAAGGACTGAAGAAAAGATCAAGTTATGAAGCTTGAAGGAAATGCATATTCAGAAGATGAAGATGTGTACACATATGTACATTAATTCAGAGATAGTTTACTTATACTTTTGTATAGTCATCAACTTGTAAATATTTGACTATATATACAAAGGAAAAATGTCAGGGAAAATGTATGAGATTATAGAATACAAGAATTCAGAACAATTAGGTGTGATTAGACACTTATACTTTTGTATAGTCATCAGCTTGTAAATATTTGACTATATATACAAAGGAAAAATGTCAGGGCAAATGTATGAGATTATAGAATACAAGAATTCAGAACAATTAGGTGTGATTAGACACTTGATAAGTATGAAGATTAGCTCTCTCATCCAGATGTAAAGTTTTCTAGTAATGGAAGAAAAATTGCGCCCGATGTTTCTATGCATTCTCCTTCCATGCTTGATCATTTCAAGAATCCTTTTGTAGAAATCTAACTCCATAGTTAGTGAGTCTATGGTTAAAGTTTGAGAGCCTAATTGTAAACACGCTATGAGAATTATGAGTAGGAACATTCATATGTGAAGAAGTGTTCACTATTTTCTGAAACAGGTGCCATCTCGATGGTCAAAGATTTGATCATTTCCTAGTGCACAGGTTAAAGTTTTGCATAAATCAGGAGTCAAAATCTAAGTTGGAAGGTAAGCTATCTATGGCTAAAAGCATTTGCGTAAATAGGTTCTAGATTGAGAGAACCAAGTGTTAGAAGTTACAGGTGTCTGAATCGACTTCTAAGAAGAGCAGTTCTATACATAGGTGACTTGTTGAGATCATTTCTTAAGATTTACTGAGTCTTTTGGAATCATTTAACTTGGAGAAGGTGCACAAACTATAGGCGACACGTTGTGAAAATTTTTATAAAAAACTTTACACATTTGATAAGTAAATGATGTTGGAGTTAGACGTCTGTGGAAGCACGCGAACATCACAAGGAAGAAGAAGAAGCTTGGAGCACAACACACAAGACTGAATGTATTACTAGAGAATGTACAAAGATAAGTAGCCCATTAGGGCAATAGGCATATATACAAGCCGGGGGGAAAAAACCTCCTAAAGAGGGAAAAAAGTGCCCCGGCGGTCCTAGAGTGTTCAAACACATCACTACCTAAATATATCAACAAATCCCCCCTGGGAGTGATGCGGTGAACAAGGAGCTGGCACTCATGTATAAGAAAGTGCCGAGCTATGTGGAAATCACTCCACAAAAGGAAGTAAGCCCAAAGCTTTGCGGAAAGCTTCAAACTTCTCCCTAGGCAGAGCCTTCGTGAAAAGGTCTGCAATGTTCTCCTGCGTGGGCACATATGCCAAGTTGATCTCCCCAGCAGAGAACCTCTCCCTGACATAGTGATAATGCACCTCAATGTGCTTAGTGCGAGCATGGAACACAGGGTTCCTCGCAACTGCCAATGCCCTCTGACTGTCAGTGAAGATGGTGGTGGCAGAAGACTGGCCAACACCCAAATCAGCCATAAGGCGTCTGAGCCACACACACTCAACAGACGCTGTGAAAGCTGCCCTATACTCAGCCTCACAACTGGAAGTGGCCATAGTAGGCTGCTTCTTGCTCAACCAAGATATACATGAGCTACCAAGCATGAAGCAAAAACCACTGGTGGACACACGAGTGTCATAGCAACCAGCCCAATCTGAGTCAGAAAAAGCATGCAAATCTGGCCGTAGTGATCCCCCCTTCGGATAAAACAACCCAAGTAGCCGAGTACCACTCAAGTAGCGAAAGATGCGCTTAACCGCTTTCCAATGCGTGACTCCTGGGCAATGCATAAACCTGCTCATCTGTGAGACAGCAAACTGAATATCTGGCCGAGTAATGCATAAGTAAATCAAGCATCCAACAGCCTGCTGATAGAGAACAGCATCAAATGCACCTCCGACATCATGAAGACTCAATCGTAAACCTGTCTCCATAGGAGTGGCAATAGGCTTACAGTCTTCAAGGCCAAAACGCTGCAATAATGTGTCAATATATTTCATTTGACACAAAGCCATTCCACCATCAACTTGCATAAACTGAGTGCCCAAATAGTGATGCAAATGCCCCAAATCAGACATCTCAAATGAGGCATGCAAATCAGCCTTGAAATCAGCAATATGCTTCTCAAGAGGACCAGTGAGCAGCATGTCTTCTACATAGACAACAATGATCAAAAGCACATCATTAGCACGCTTAACATATAAGGTGCTTTCGGTTGGACTGTTCTCAAAACCATGTGCTAATCAGATAGGCATGTATTTTCTCATACCAAGCACGTAGTGCTTGCTTTAAACCATATAACGCCTTCTTTAACCTGCACACCTGGTTTTCATGCCCTTTCTGCACAAAGCCACGGGGCTGAAAAACATACACTTCTTCATGCAAGTCACCATTCAGAAATGCTGTTTTAATGTCTAACTGATGTACATTCCAACCATGATGGGCTGCAAGTGCACAAATGCTCCGAACAGTAGTCATACGGCATGTAGGTGCAAAGGTCTCATCAAAATCAATGCCTCTTTCCTGTGCATAACCCTTTGCAACAAGCCTAGCTTTATACCTGTCAACTGTACCATCAGGTTTACGCTTCAGCTTGTATACCCACTTAGTGCCAATGGCCTTCTTGCCAGGAGGCAAGTCACATAAAGACCATGTACCATTCTTCATTATAGCATCATATTCAGATTGCATAGCAGCCATCCAATTTTCTGAATTTTGTGCTTCATCAAAAGAAACAGGCTCATTCTCATCACAGAGACTAGATGCAGCCATAGCATAGCAATCTGATGCAAAGGAGGTACTATGAGAGCCTGAACGAGTACGATATGACAAAGGTGCATCTAATTTGCTGTCACACAAAGTCTGCACCAGCCATTTTGGCATAGTTTTTGCCTGTTCAATATCAGCTCTCTCATCAACAAGTGCATCATGTAAATCTGCATCAAAAATGGAATGATCTGCATCATCATATGAAACCTGCAAAGGCTGAGAAGTTGCCTCATTAGGACCAGCGCTAGCCTGTCCACCTGTAAAAAGAGGCATCAAAGTATCATACATGTCTTTGGAGCTAACAGATGTCTCCTTAGTACATGAAAGCAATGGCTGAATAGCATCTTCCACAAAGACAACATCACGGCTAACCAGAATGCGTTTAGTCTGTGGATGATACAGACGATAGCCTTTACTTTCAGAACTGTACCCAACAAAAATACATTTTGCTGCCTTATCATCCAATTTTCTGCGATGTTGTTCAGGCACTAATGCATATGCCAAACAACCAAAAACACGCAGATGAGCAACACATGGCTTGCGGTCATGCCAAGCCTCATATGGAGTGATAGACTGCAACGCTTTGGTGGGACACCTGTTCAGTACATATGCTGCACACATGACAGCCTCAAGCCAGAAACTATGTGGTAAAGCCTGACTTTTGACGATGCACCTCGCCATCTCCATGAGTGACCTGTTCTTTCGTTCAGCAACTCCATTCTGTTGAGGTGTATACGGCACTGTACACTAGTGTTTTATCCCACGTTCAGCCAGAAATGCATTAAGATCTGAAGACATATATTCCCCCCCTCCATCAGAACGGAGGGTGCCCATTTTACATGCTGACATATTTTCAGCCAAAACCAAAAACTGTTTGAAGCACATGAACACTTCGGACTTTGCTTTGAGTGGATATACCCATGCATGCCTGGAAAAATCATCAATGAAAGTCACGAAGTAAAGGTAATTTCCAAAAGAGGGTGTCTGCATAGGACCACATACATCACTATGTACAAGCTGCAATTTCTGCATAGCCCGAACTGAACCATCTTTTGGAAAGGAAGAACGCTGCATTTTGCCCAAAATACAGCCTTCACAAACATGTTTTCCAGGTGCCTCAAGTTTGGGCAAAGAGGACACCATTTCAGATTTCTGCAGGCGTAAAAAACTAGCAAAATCCAGATGACCAAAGCGTGCATGCCAAAGCTTTGCATCTGACATAGCTTGAGAATCATGAACTGCACATGCCGAATCATTCACAGATTTTTCATAGTCTATGAGCTTATACAGCCCACGACATAAAATGCTAGAAGCAATAATCACATCGCCATTTGAGAGATCATGGACTGTACACCTGTCATCAACGAATTTCACAACCAAGCCAATCTTGGCTAATGCAGAAACTGATAACAGATTCTTTTTGATCCCTGGCACAAATAAAGCATCTGACAAAGTGAAAGAACTACCATCAACAGTAGTCAGAATGATCTTACCAACTCCCATAACAGGATAAGAGGAGTTATTGGCGCACCAAACATCTGAGTCTACTGCAGACATGCACTGATCATGAGAAGATGGGTCAAAACTGCATACAGTAGTAAACGCCCATTCTTCTTCCTGCACAAGATTTGCAGACTCTGTTTTTGGTGTAGAGGCCTCTGCAACAACCATTCCAGCCTCTTTCTTCTTTGCCTCTTTAGCAGCCAGTTTTGGACAGTTCTTTATAATATGATCATTTCCTTTACAGTACTTGCAGAACAATATCTGCTTTTCTGATTTCTTCTCATCTTTATCCTAGTTCTTCGATTGTGCAGCATTTGCAGATTTCTGCTTACTAGTAGAAGAGCTCCATTTTCCTTTGCCCTTCTGACTAGCCAGGAAAGCTTGATCTGCAACACGCATAATGGACCTGTTCTGCCTGGACTGATCTTCCTGCAACAGAACAGAGACTAATTCCTCAAATGACAAGGCATTCGGATTGCCTTTCATCATCAATCGAAGAGTAGAGGCAAAACTCTGATATGAATCAGGAAGGGCATTCAGAACGGTCTGCACAAGTGAGCTATCTGGTATAACCTCATCAGCAGAAATCAATTGTTCCTTCAGGTCTTTGATCTTTGTAAGAAAACTATCCATCGAATCACCTTCATTCATGTGCTCACTCTCCAACTGTTTTCGGAGGTAAGCAACACGAGCCTCATTCCTAGCCTGGTACAAAGTGGTAAGTGTATCCCAAGCATCCTTTGCTGTTCTGCAAGAGCGAATGTGAGGAATAATGGCACGTTTGACAGACAAAGCTATCAATGCATGTGCCTGGGCATCTCTGCCATCCCAACGAATCTGCTCTGTAGTAGGTGCAACAGAAACAAGAGCACGAACAGGAATCTGCGGAATATCATCTTCGACACCATCTTCATCAGCTCCAACACTTGTATTTGCAGTACCTGTCGTTACAGGTGTAACAGGACGTCTTTCAACACCCTGCACAATGTTCCACAATCCTTTTGCAACCAGTACATGTCGCATCATATAAGCCCATAATGGGTAGTTGGTACCATCCAACTTATCCTCAACAGCCAACATACGGAATACATCATTGCTTTCAACCATGGCCGGTGACTAAAATACCTTGATGCAGAAAATTGACTGTATCTCAAAAAGTTGAACAGAACTGCCCAGACGAGTTCTGCTAGACCTGTAGCAGACTTCGAGACGCTTAAACTGGCGAACAGAAACTGGTATATACCTTTGGCACAAAAGGACGAAATAGCCTGCACAAGCACTGCGATAGTGCGTTCGGAGGCCAAAACGAGCTCAGATCGCGATTTCGGCACCACACAGCAAAGCTGTTTTGATCTCGGAAACACCTTGAGTATGCTCACCAAATTTTGTGCGAATCTGAGACTGCAAACGGAGGAGTGTCGACGGCGCCCTAGAAGAAGCAACGACCTGCTCTGATACCAATTGTTGGAGTTAGACGTCTGCGGAAGCACGCGAACAGCACAAGGAAGAAGAAGAAGCTTGGAGCACAACACACAAGACTGAATGTATTACTAGAGAATGTACAAAGATAAGTAGCCCATTAGGGCAATAGGCGTATATACAAGCCGGGGGAAAAAAACCTCCTAAAGAGGGAAAAAAGTGCCCCGGCGGTCCTAGAGTGTTCACACACATCACTACCTAAATATATCAACAAATGAGAGAGATATGTGCAGCAGACTTTTTGTAGAATCCTCTTCTTCACAGTTTATCCAAAATCCTTATAATTGATCATTAATCCACCAAATTGGTAAATGTTTTGAGTTACTCTTGATATAGAGGTGCTCTAACTTCAAGAGTAGCTTGTTCTTTTGGAGATTAACACTCTCCATCAGTGGTATCAGAGCAGGAAACATCAAAATTGAAGAAAGGAGCATCCCGATTGCTGCAGTCATAAAGAATTCTACATCTGAAGATTCAAAAGGTGAAAGCTTGAGAGCAAAGCTTGAGAAGGAGGCCATACGACATCAAGGAAGACAAAAGGAGTACCATTCAAAGTAAAGGTACATCTATTACTCATAAAAGTTTGAAGAATTCAATACACAGGTGAAGAAAGGATGGGAGATTCTCTTCAGATAGAGAAGTTGGATAGAGAGAACTATCCAGCATGGTCAATGAGGATGGAAGCTCATCTTATGAGCAAAGACTTGATAAGTTATATCACAGGTGAAGAAGAAAAGCCTCAGTTTAGAGATCCTAGTGTTCCAACTAGGGAGGAATTATCAGATTTGAAGACTTGGATGAAGAAAGATGCTCAAGCTAGGAGCATTATTTACATGGCAGTTAATGACTACTTGCTACCTCACATTAGAGGTCTTGAAAGTGCAAGTGATATATGGAATGCTTTGGAAGAGCATTTACAAAACACTACAAAGTCAAGGAAGGCATCCTTGTGGGCAGAATTTACCACTTTCAAGAAGAAGGCTTCTCAATCCATCTCAGATTATGTAACAAGGATGGACATTGCAAATGCATTAGGAGCATTTGATGAAGACATTGAGGAGGATATATTGGTAAGGCAAATGCTCACAGGTTTAAGAGGTGATGACAAATGGAAGCCATTCATTTTGTCTACTGAATTATCACTTGATCATTTCACTCCTGATTTAAATCACTTGCTAGGACATATGCTAACCTTTGAGCACGATGTCAAAGGTGAAAGTGATAAGAGTACAGGTCATGCAATGTATTGAAAGGATAAGAAGATGAATATCAAAGGGAAGCAACAAGTAAATGAAGATGAAGGTACAACTAGCCAAGCTAACTTCCTAAGAGGAAGAGGAGGTGGCAAAGGTAGAGGAAGAGGTAGGAGTAATAAAGATGGAGTTAAAGCTTGCTGGATTTGTGGTAAGAATAATCAAGATTTTAATTCAAGAGGAAGAGGTGGCAGAAATCAAAGAGGTAATTTCAGAGGTAGAGGTAGTAGAGGTTACTTTGGAAGAGATGCAGGTAGAGGATTCCAAAGTCAACAATACCTACTACAATTATGCTTCAAATCAGAAGGAGGATTCAACATTGATAATGAATGCAACTTGTGAAAGGCAAAGTGAAGATCAAAGAGTCTTCTACATTGGCTCAGGGTGTAGCAATCACCTGAGTGGCAACATAGCTTTGATGACCGATTTGGAGAATAAGGTAACTAATCATGTAGTTCAAACAGGTGACAATACAAAGCATAATGTGAAGTCAATTGGATCAGTGAAGGCTAAGGATGGAAGTACTCTCTTGAGTAAGGTTTTGTATGTTCCTACAATTCCTAAGAATCTGATAAGTGTAGGCCAAATTGTTGAAAAAGGTTATGAAGTTAGGTTCACTAATGAAGGAGTGTTTGTGGAAGACCCTAGCGATGGGTATAAACAAATTGTTTCAGGAAAGAAAGAAGGAAGATTGTTCACATTGAAGATCCAAGGTAATGTTGGTCATGCCTTGTTCACTTATGGAGGACATAAGATCTCTGAGTTAGATCTTTGGCACAAAAGGTGGACATTTCAATGAAAGAGGTATTAAAGATATGGTTAATAATGGTTCAGTGCTTGGATTGCCTAATGTTGCAGGTCAACATATGACATACAGATATGAGGCATGTCAATTAGGTAAGGCTCATAAGCAATCTTATTCCAAGCATGGTTTTATGTATTGAGAGAAGATTGAGTTGGTACACACAGATGTGTGGGGACCATCAAAGGATTTTAGTATCAATGGTTCAAGGTATTATGTGATTTATGTTGATGATGCTACCAGATGGATTACTATCTATGTGATCAAAGATAAGTCAGAGGTATTCAATACATTCAAACATTATCATGTGCATGCAGAGAGAATTACAGGTCATACGTTGAAGGGACTAAGGTCAGATGGAGGGGGAGAGTATTTCTCTAATGAGTTCAGTGATTACTTGTGGAATGCAGGTATAAAAAGGGAAATTACTTGCAGGTACTCTCCTCAACAAAATGGTGTAGCAGAAAGGAGAAATAGAAATCTTGTTGAGTTTGCAAGATCCATGATGAAGGAGAAAAATTGCCCAAATTACTTGTGGGCTGAGGCTGTAAATACAGCTAATTATTTGGTCAATAGATTACCATGTAAAGCTTTGCAGGGTATGAAACCATATGAGGCATGGTGGGGTAAGAGACCTACTTTAGATCATTGCAAAGTATTTGGATGTTTGGCATATGCATATGTGCCATCACAGTTAAGGCATAAATTGGAACCCAAAGCTGAAAAATATGTGTTCATTGGATATGATGATAAGCAGATGGGATATAGGTTGTGGAGTCCATCCACAAAACAATTCCTTGTGTCTAAGGATGTTACATTTGATGAGCAAGGTACTTGGTATGCAGGTACAATCAATATTTATGCAGGTGATGAAGAAGTTGTGAATCAAAAGAAAGGTAAATCAAAGGTTCAGATATTTGATGAAGAGGACAACAATGAAGTACAGGTTGAAGTTGAAGAAGTGCCAAGATTTGATCCAGAATGTGATGAACCAGAAACCTCAAGGAGTGGAGAACTTAGAAGGTCATCAAAACACAAATGGCAACCTACAAGGTATAGTTATGATACTTCTTTTTTGGCTACCAAAGATTATGCATATATGGTAAAGATAGATGAAGACCCTTCTACATATGAAGAGGCAAAAGGTAAGGAAAGTTGGGAGAAAGCTATGCAGGAAGAGTATGATGCATTGATGGAGAATGAGACTTGAGATTTGGTTCCTAAACCAAATAGTCAGAAGATCATTGGATGCAAATGGGTCTACAAGACAAAGAGGTATGTAGATGGAAGTGTGTCTAGGTATAAAGCTAGACTTGTTGTGAAAGGGTTTTCTTAGACATATGGTATAGATTATGATGAAACCTATAGTCCTGTGGCAAAGATGACAACCATCAGGACACTCATAGCTATTGCTGCATGTAAAGGTTGGAAATTATGTCAATTAGATGTGAAGAATGCTTTATATTTCAGATGATGTTTTCATGGAGCAACCACAAGGATTCAGAGATGAAAGGTATCCAGATCATGTGTGCAAGCTCAAGAGAGCTTTTTATGGCTTGAAGCAGGCCCCAACGGCATGGAATTATAGACTTGTGAAGTTCTTAAAATAACTTGGATTCCAAGTGTCTAAAGCAGATAGTAGCTTTCTTGTCAAAGCAAGTGAAGATGGGTTTATTTACATGTGCATATATGTTGATGATATAATTCTTACAGGTACAGATGAGAAAGGCATTCAAAGTCTAAAGAAGAAAATGGAGAAAGAGTTCAAGATCAGTGACTTGGGAGATTTGTCATATTTCTTGGGCATGGAGATCTCATACACTCAGCATGGAGTGTATGTAACTCAAGAAAGGTACTTCAAGAACTTGTTAATCAAGTTTAAAATGGATGATTGCAGGGTAGCTCCTACTCCAATGGAAGTGAATCACAAATTGAGCAGATATGGAGGAGAAGAGTTCAAGGACATGAAGCTATATCAAAGTTTGGTTGGTGGTCTGATCTATGCTACTTTAACTAGGCCTGACTTGTCATATGCAGTTGGAGTATTGTCTCAATTCATGCATTGTCATAGGAAAGAACATTGGATTGCAGGACAAAGAGTGTTGAGGTACATTAAGGGTACACTCAAAGAAGGTTTGTATTATAGTTTTACATCAGATACAAACATCAAGATCTATAGTGATACAGATTGGGCAGGTAATCCTGATGATAGGAGATCAACTTATGGATACTTGTGTTATGTGGGAGATAAGTTAATTTCATGGTGTTCAAAGAAGCAACACACAGTTGCTTTGTCATCTACAGAAGCAGAGTATAAAGGTATGGTGGAAGCTGCAAAGGAAGTGATATGGCTTAAGACTCTTATGAAGAGTTTTGACATCATTCAGAGTACACCCACTATTTATGGAGATAACATGAGTTCATTGTATTTAGCTACTAATCCTGTTTTTAATGCCAGGACTAAACATATTGAGATTCAGTATCAATTTCTAAGAGAGAAGGTGATGGATAAAGAGATTGAAGTAATACATACTTCAACAAAAAATCAGATAGCTGATATGCTAACAAAAAGCTTGGATGGACCAAAGTTACAGAGATTCAAAGACATGGCAGGCATAAAGAAGATAGAGAAAACCTCAATTGATGATTGAGGGGGAGCTATTGGTGCACGGAAATCAACAATTGAAGTTTTGATGAAGGTTTGGAAGTCAAGGACTCAAGAAAAGATCAAGTTATGAAGCTTGAAGGAAATGCATATTCAGAAGATGAAGATGTGTACACATATGTACATTAATTCAGAGATAGTTTACTTATACTTTTGTATAGTCATAAGCTTGTAAATATTTGACTATATATACAAAGGAAAAATGTCGGGGCAAATGTATGAGAGTATAGAATACAAGAATTCAGAAGAATTAGGTGTGATTAGACACTTGAGAAGTATGAAGATTAGCTCTCTCATCCAGATGTAAAGTTTTCTAGTAATGGAAGAAAAATTGTGCCCGATGTTTCTATGCATTCTCCTTCTGTGCTTGATCATTTCAAGAATCCTTTTGTAGACATCTAATTCCGTAGTTAATGATTCTATGGTTAAACTTTGAGAGCCTAATTGTAAACATGCTGTGAGAATTATAAGTAGGAACATTCATATGTGAAGAAGTGTTCAGTGTTTTCTAAAACAGGTGCAATCTCAATGGTCAAAGATTTGATCATTTCTCAGTGCACAGGTTAAAGTTTTGCATGCATTAGGAGTCAAAATCTAAGTTGGAAGGTACGCTATCTATGGCTAAAAGCATTTTCATAAAGGGGTTCTAGATTGAGAGAACCAAGTGTTAGAAGTTACAAGTGTCTGAATCGACTTCTCAGAAGAGCAATTCTAGACATAGGTGATGTGTTGAGATCATTTCTTAAGATTTACTGAGTCTTTTGGAATGATTTAACTTGGAGAAGGTGCGGAAACTATAGGCAACACCTTGTGCAAAGTTTTATAAAAAACGTTACACATTTGATAAGTAAATGAGAGAGATATGTGCAGTGGACTTTCTATAGAATCATCTTCTTTACAGTTTATCCAAAATCCTTATCATTGATCATTAATCCACCAAATTGCTAAATGTTTGGAGTTACTCTTGATATAGAGGTGCTCTAACTTCAAGAGTAGCTTGTTCTTTTGGAGATTAACACTCTCCATCACCAATTTCATCGTTTATCCATAGAAACATCGAATCCCATCAGAATAACTAATAGGCAGAAGATTTCTCCCTTGGGGATCAGCTGGCAGCCATGGCCATCCAAAATTTGAGATGGATGCCTAGTAATGGCCCTAAAAATGAGTTTTAGAGTGCTTTATTTTGGAGCCTAATGCCTCACAAAATTTATTTACGAAACACCAAAAATGTATCAATGCTGTCCCAATCTTATCCACAAAAACATTCGTGTCATTTGGAAATAGTCTGGTGATCATTTGGTGTTGATGGAGGGGAAGAAAGAGGCCTTGAATAAGACCTAAATGTGCATGATGTTTAATAGGGTAGCTGGACCATCAACAACAATCACAAAGAGAAGAGGGGCCAAGGGGCTTCCTTGCTTGATAGAAAGTTTTAATCAAATATCTTGAGAAAGCTCGCCATTGATGCTTATCTTTGTTGATATATTTCTGAGCAATGTTGAGATCATCTTAACGCATTTTTGGCCACAACCTATGCCTTTAAGATATTGGAGAATGAATTCCCACTGGAGTCTATCATAAGTTTTGTTGAATTCACTCTTAAGGAAGAGAACGTCTTGATCGGAATCTTCAACAAAAATGAGAGCTTCCTAAACATCAATGATAGTCTCGAGGATGGACCTCCCCTATTTGATCCTCACTAATCCAGTTTTATAAGTGATAAGCAATTATATTAGGGATAACTTCAGCAAGGATCTTGTAGCATGTTTGTAACATCATAATTGGATGCCAATTTTCAATCCTATTTTTTCTACCTTTTTTGTGACTAAGCTTGACAATACCTTCATTGAGACGTTCGGGTAGTGCACCAAAAGAAACAACTTCTTATCATAGCTGACATAATGCCGTAGTCACCACATGCTTGAAGGTCTTGAAAAATTCATTCGTGAAGCCATCTAGCCTCAGGCTTTTGCCATTAGGAAGTGAACCAATAACTTTAAGAATCTCGTCATCCAAAATGGGAGCTTCAAGATGAGGCTTCATACTTTGAGGAATTATTTTGGTTTTGACTCTTGAGATGGCCAACATGCAATCATGCCTGTGAGGAGAAAGAGGTATGGAAACCCACAAAACTTGAGTAAAGTGATTGATAATCAACATACTATTTCTTCATCCATGTTGCACTCAACCCCATTGATGTAGATTATGAAAGGAATCGCTTCCTTGGATTGCTTCTTCTTGAGAAGGACACACATCTCTTTAGTAGGTTTGTGTGCCTTTCCTGCCCACCAACCTTTAAAGAATATGTGTAGATTCTTTCTTTGAATTTCTTCTTCATATCTCAGCGTGATTCTTATTTTTTAGAGCCAAGTGTGGCATTAAGAGTGGCATATGTTTACTTCTTCCTTAAGACACCGAATCCTTCGATAAAGATTTTCCATTCTAGCATGAAAAATGTTTTGAAGATTCTTCTATGTCCTAAGCAAGATGTGTCATGTTTTCATGAACACCATAGTCTATCACTTGGATGGCAAGGAGCGATTGGAAAAGGCGGAGTTCTGGGCAGTAATTATCTTCTGCCCGACCAAGGGAAAAGAGAAGGTTGTCCGATTGGCATGAAACCAAGGGGCTTTCTTGAGATTGATCACCAGCTTGAAGGTAATCACAATTGGGTAGTGATCAAAGACATGCAGGTGCACACATCGAGAGAGGAAGGGTGTCCCCACTTATTGATTATGTTCTATGAAATATATGCCTAATCCACGTGGAGCTTGACATGAACCACGACCTCCCTTCTCATGACCATCAATCACACACCCTCTACTCCTCCATCTCTTAGAAAGAGCTTCAACCATAATGAAGTCCCTACAAAGAATGTGGTCGAGGGAGAGAGCATTATATGATTACCAAGTTGCAATTCTTTTTGAATCGATATTGGGAGCATAGAGAGAGACTATGGTGAACTTTTGAGAACCGCCAAAGGAAGCACAAAGGCTAGCAAACCAACCGCTATTATTGTCGATAGCTGAGTCGCCATCTCCCATTAGGTGTGTTGTGGAGAGCCATGCATGGGACTACGAAATAGATTTCAGTTTCTTTCGAATATCCTCCTCGTCAATTTTAATATAATGAAGAGAGATGAAGTATGGGTTTCGGCTTTTATCGCAGATGATCCATTGGAACATAATGGTGGCTCTTCAACGGTAAGACAACTCTCTAGCATCCAAAAAAATGATTATTATTATCAAAGGTTAATTTCTTTATAGGAGCAACTTTGTCCCTCTTTCTCTTGTTTTTTTCTTCATATTTTTTCTTCAAGTTAGAGAGATCGTGAGATAGGGGTTTACCCTTAAGGGGCTTTACTATGGTATCTCAGCAGCTCCATGTCACATACTTACGGAATATGAAGTGCACTTTGGTCAATGTTTCTCGGTCGGACCCAAATAAGCTTTTTGAGATAATGTGAATGGCGGACTGATAGTGTTGATGCATTCAAACAACGCCATCAACAGGATAACATCCCAAGACGAGCGGACTCTCTTCCATGTCGTCCTCTACCATCCGCCCAGATCCGAGGCTCTGCGGCAAGCAAATGAATATAGTTTCTGCATTGATCATCGTGGAAAAATGAAATCTTGCAGTCACATTTCTCAACCGTCCATAAACCTGTCTGTCAAGTAAAGTGGCAAATGCCTGAACATTGTAGATGCATCCAAAGTCAAGCCAAAGTCGTCGGCTTTCGTTTTTGTCTAAAGGTTTGTGTAAAACATCAACGATAGGGGTCCACTATATACAGAGGTCGCATGAAGTCCGAAAACGGAAGTTTAGATCTAAAGATTTAAAAATAGAGCCTAAGCTTCTGTAATGGACATTTCATCCTAGAATTATTTGAGGGTGTCAAAGAGAAAAAAATTAAGACCCGAGAACCATTTATTGGGATATATTGTGGCCGTGAACGCATATGTGCATTTCACAAGAGCTATAGCCCACTGAGTATCAACCATGCCAACTTTTGAGAATTTATGTTCCTAAAGAGCGATTCTGTATGAACATATACCATAAGAACAACAAAAATAAAACTCTAGATTTCGTGCCCATTGTTGGAGAGGTCATAGATCTAAAGAAAAGTGCATCTAAGAAGGATATCAGTAGATCTTCAAAGACAGAGTCTTGGGTACCGGTTCCCAAGTGTGTTTTTCTTGTAAAGCTTTTGGCTCTTCCTCCATTGCATTCATCCACTCAGGCTTCTTCTTTGCTTCCTCATGGGGTGAGGGCTCCTTGGAGTTTGATTCTTATGCTAGATACATAGAATGTTTAGTAACCAATGATGTATCATAGCAACACCTTTTTGGATTCCGTGTCTCTCTAGTTGACCTTGTAATTGTTTATTGAGACAATTCTGCTACATCCCTCAACTCTTGCACTTTGGTTTTGCCTTTGGCATTCCAAGAATTTTATTTATCTCCTTTGAGTCTTATGATCATTGTTAGTTAGTATCTCTTTGTGCTTCGAGTGTATACTCATTCCTCTTGGAAAAGGTTGGTAAATCTTCCTCTAGATCATAAGGAAACTTGACTCTCGTGCAATCATCTTCAAAGCATGATTTGTTTTCATAAAGTATCACATTTCTACTTACTAAGAATCCTTTATTGCTTAGATTATACACCCTATAACATTTGTGATTAAGTTCATAGCCAATGAAATTGAATTTCTCTACCTTCAAGTCCAATTTGCATCTAATGTATGAGGGTATATGTAATAAAGCAAGTCTATGATCCAAGGGTCAGGTCGGTTGAGACAGATCTGAAATCGGACACCGTTTGGTCATCCGTATGTATGACGAAAGAGCTCGAGTTTAGACTTACTAGAAGGTCTTGTGCTCTTATGAACAAGTGATCCACTTAGCTTAGTGGTTAAGTCTCAAGGATGTGAATGAGGAGGTCTTGAGTTCAATCTCCATGGGGGACATGGGGAGAGTATTTTGCGAAAAGAGATCTAGAGCCTTCTAGAAGCATCCACTTGAGTTGACTCAAGTTAACTGGGAGTAGTTACATGATCGACACTTGGCTGGCTAGTATCCACTTGCCCAAGAAGGTAGTCCCTTGAAGAGAGCTATATATAGAGGCATTTGGTTGGGAGGAGAGTCATCTCTCTAGCACATGGTGGTCGTAATCTGTAGTCTTGTTGCAGTATATGTGCATATGCAATGCACCCAAAGATTGTGCAATGATCCAAGCTAGATCTTCTTCCATTCCATGCTTCATATGGTGTCATGCCATCGAGGGCCTTTGATGGAAGTTTATTTATGAAGTAGGTAGGTGTCTCTACCCATAAGTAGTTTGGGCGCTTCTTTTTATTGAGCATGGACCTTGAAGCCTCCTCAATCATCCCATTTCTCCCCTCTGCCACTCCATTTTTCTCATAAGTGTAACTAGTGGTAATTTTCCTTTTGATCCGTGTTTCTTGGAGATAAGAATCAATATCAGAAATATTCTTCCCCTTAATCTGACCTTAGTCTTTTTGGGGTTTTACCTATTTGTTTCTCCGAAAGAGGTAAGATCACTTCATCTTCATGCCTCATAAAATATAAGATGGTCCATCTGCTACAATCATCTATGAAAGACAGAGTACCTTCATCTAAAGATTGAAGGTTCCTTGCTAGGTCCCCAAACATCTCTATGGACAAACTTCAATCATCCCAAATTATACTTTAGGTATAACAAAACTTCAAAAGGTACTTTTGTTCATTTTCTGAAGTAACAATTAAATTTTTGCATCATAATATAATCACTCGGATGGTTTAATAAAGTGATGTACAATTTAATTTTGAATTTGGGAGAGTTGTATGTTTCAAGATACTCTTTATGGTTATACATGATAATCCATGTCTTTTTGCATGGTCATATTGAATATTATGCAACGGGCTAAAATACACGTTGTTATAAATACAAAAAAATGGTCAAAATGTAGCTTACGTATGTGATGTT
Organism: Ceratopteris richardii; assembly: GCA_020310875.1. NCBI lineage: Eukaryota > Viridiplantae > Streptophyta > Polypodiopsida > Polypodiales > Pteridaceae > Ceratopteris > Ceratopteris richardii. The sequence continues at coordinate 86,162,861 of CM035419.1, read as the reverse complement.
GAGGATGTTTTATGTTCTTATTTTAGTTTAGTGGGGATTTTGAGTCTTATTTCAACCATGTCAACCATATCACTAATGCCCTATTGCAACACTAAGAAACTTTTATACGATGGCAAAGGATGCCTTGGATAGGTTTGCAACATGGTATCAATGAAGACATGCCTCTCTTGATTCTTGACTTTGAAAAACTTCGACCAATGATAATATGAATGAAGGTAATAGTATGCATACTTTTCTTGTAGAGCTCAAAGATTTGAAGAAAACAATTTCCTCCTATAGATTAAAGTAGGAAGGATATCTAAATTCTATATACTATCATCAATAGATCCCTATTTCTTATTAAAGCATTTGATGAAATGCAATTCAATCTGCTAAGTATTTCATTCTTTGCTTCAATGATTTTATGGTACGAGGAGGAACATAGGAGGAATATATCCATTATACATCTAAAAATTTTAGCTCTTTTTTTGTTTTGTTTTGAAAAGGGCAACAATAAAATGATCACTTACGCTAGAACGAGAAAATGTGCTTGTACCAATCTATGAAAGACCTTGGCTGTAGCCAAAGATCTATTAAGATGGTATCTACATTGCTCAAAAATGCTTCAACTTAGATAAACATCAATGGCCAAGTTTGTCGCACTATTGTTTAAAATATTTCATTAGACAAGGATGGCCCTTGGGTCCCCTTCTTTTTGCAATTATTGCCGATGGTCTCAACATCTTGATTACAGAACATCCATGCTTGGTTTTTAATCAAGGTCTTGTTCTTCTACGCAATCAAGACTAGATGATCATGAAGCTGTTTGTCTATGACACAAATGATTTTTTGCATAATGATTCATCCAGCATTGATACCTTTTAATGTTGCCTACATATTTCAAGTGAGTCATTGAGCTCCAAAATAACCACTCTAAAATGGCTTTTGAGGCTATCATTGGCAATCCTCCTCAAATGATTATCAAGGATGGCTCTAAGTTGATCCATAGGGGTTAAATTTTCTATCTGTTAGGTTTTCCGATGGGATTCAATGGTTTGATGGGTCAATAATGGAATTCGACTCTTTTGAAACTCGATAATAAGTCATCCTACTAGAAAGGTATGAACATCAACTTGGAGGGGCAAACTATTGTGGTTAACACGTTCCTTTGTGCTTTGATTATTTACGTTTTACCCTCTTGGAGAATAAAGGACCAAGAGAATGCCAAATTAGAAAGAATTTGTAGAAACTTTCCCTCCACGAGAGATCCTAGAAGGAGAGCATGCCAAAAATTAAATGGCCTACTTGCATAAGCCAAAAAGATGGAGGTGGTTTGGGTATTCTTTGGATTGAAGGAATGTCCAAAAACTTTTTGGCATAACGGTTCATTAAATCTTGGAGCAATAGGGAAGCCTCTTGGGCCAAATTGATTTCTAGAAAAAAGATCTTTCTTAGGCTGGTGGGTCTTTCGAGGTGGAAGGAACTTGATCTTATAACTCTTTTCTTTTCCCATGGTTAGTGGCTCCTAGAGGCTTGATTCTAGTTTTCTCTTTGTAGAAGAGTTGGATCAAGATAAAAAAGTCATCAAGAGCATCACAAGGGTTGAGTCATGGAACCTCCAAAAGGCTAGAAAGCTATGGAACAAAGGCCTCCATTTGTGGAAGCACCTCTGAGACTAAGAAATAAGCCAATGGATTAGATTTTAGGACATTGATTTGGCTAGCAGAGTGGACTATGAAGTTTGGTGCCTATTTGGGAGCACATTCAATGCTTGGGATCCCTGGAAAACTTACTTCCTTAGTGGAAGGGACACCCCATGCCTAGAGGGTCTAAGATGTCACAACGGCAATAATCTTGATAATATTTCAAGATTCAAGATGAATGTGGAATTTCATATCACACTCAATAGAAGGTGGTGTCTAAATTGGTCGAGTTTAGGGTGGGATTTTAAGTTCCAATCCCTTTGGCATACCCTCATCGAGATAAAAGAAATAGTTCTTATGTGATAAATCCTCCACTAGGGAATTTGAACTAATGTGAAAACTGTAGTGATCCACCTTGGTGTAAATGTTGCCGAAATGGTAGTGAAGACTAAGGACACCTCTTATTTTCATGTCCCAATTCAGTGTTGGTCTAGTAGGCCCTTGAAAGAATAATGTTGTTCTAGGAACAAATCAACTAGAAGTTGGTGGTGTTCGGTGAATCAATTGGTCGTTCTTTAGCATTGTGGAATGCTATAAGAGGCGAGGCCCTGTAGAAGACTTGGAAATAGAGGTGTGCTACCAACTTTGACAACCCTCCTAAAGAATGCTCGATTGAAAAATATATTTTTCTCTTAGGAAAAGAAATTTGCAATTGTAACAAATCTACAACATTTACACATCATACAATGTTCTTTCTTGAGAACAACAAGATGAAATTCAAGTGGGTCTCCCATGAGGGGACAAAAGGGTTATTAACCTTCTTTGTAATGTTTTGATCACAAGAACTCCCTTTCGAGAGGTGAACTAGATACAAGAATTAACTCCAAAGATCTTGTACTATGAGATTACAATAGGAGAAAATAGGATGTCCAAGATACTAGACTAGACAAGACTAAAAGAAGGCACAAGACTAGAACTCTAAGAGGAACTTGGAAAATACTTACTTGGAGATAGTGTCTCATTGAGATCCCCGGACTAGCATTGGAAAAACTGAAAATCTATAGTGGTCATGCTGGTATAGGTCAGGGATACTTCATTGAGCTTTATTAGATTTATCTACCGAGAGTGATGGCACATTTGTTACTTGCCAGCTCACTCATTCATCGACATTAGATTTTTTCCTTATTTACTGATCTTTATATATTGCGCTTGTTGTATTCTTGTTTTTAGGTCATTCTTGTACATTCCTTTTTATGTAATAGAAGAAGAAGAAGAAGAAGAAGAAGAAGAAGAAGAAGAAGAAGAAGAAGAAGAAGAAGAAGAAGAACATCATTCTTCCTTGCCTCAATCCGTGCCTGCTTTTCCTTGAGACTGAGAGTGTGTGTGTGAGCGCTCTTCCTTATCTCCTTCCTCGTGACATGGTATTAGAGCTAGTGTGGCTGTGGAGAGCTCGTGGAGAAGGTGACGGTGAAGAGTACGTGGCAAGGCATGGATGAAACCTCTGTTTTGAGTCCGCAAGGTGGGGGCCACAAAAAAACTAGGTTAGTTTTGGAACTTGTAACTTGCGTTCTGTTTGGAGACACTCATATATTTAGGATCCAAACTTTCAAGTGATTATGTGTACTATTGATACATGAGAACTATGTTTTTCTGAGATCAAACTAGCACATCATAGTGCGATAGTGTTCAAGCAGAAGTATTGCTTGTAGTGTTTTGCAGCGTTGAGAATTGCTATATAAATGGCAAATACAGATGGAATGAGTTAGCTTATGAGCGATAAGCTGGACAAGAATAATTTCCATGCTTGGAGATTCAGAATGAAAAATAACCTGATGGGAAAAAGCTACTAGAATTACATCGAAGGAGACAATGAAAATGCTCCGCAATTACCAGAAAGGAATCAAACTGTAGATCAGTTAAGAGCATATGAGGAATGGAATCAAGGAGCACAAAAGGTAATGGACTGGCTATCGGTTAGAATACAGGATAGCATGATTGGACACATACATGATGCCAAGACTTCGAAACAAGCTTGGAATAGTTTGGTCACATTGTATGAGACCAATACAAAGGGATAGAAATTACAACTCAAGAACGATCTACATACATTGGAGAAGAAGAGCATGTCGGTAAGTGACTACACCTTGAAAATCAAAAGCATATGTGAGACACTTGCACCTATTGGCATGAATGTAGATGATGATGATAAGGTGGAAGTGTGCCTTCGTGGTTTAGGAGTTGCATATAAGCAATTCAGAACTTCTATACAGACTAGGAAAATATTCCAAATTTTGTTGATCTGGTATCTATGCTCATTATCGAAGAAAAGAATCTTGGTGAGGATTCAAACTCCTAAGGGAAATCTAGTTTTGAGAAGGTATTCTACTCTAGCAGAGGAAGAGGCCGAGATAGAGGTTTCGGAAGTGGAAGAGGAAATAGTAACCAAGACCAAAGTCAACAACAGAATCATGTAGGGGGAAGAGGACATTTTCAAAGTAGGGGGAGCCAAAGAGGCCGTAGAAATTTCCAAAGAAATGATTCAGGTAATGACACTTAAGGATGATGGAATTTTGGTAAACTTGGATACTGTGAATGTGATTGTAGGTTGAAGAATCAAAATAACAAAAGGCAGTAGAATAACTATGCATCCACAAGTGCAAATGATTTTGAGAAGTTGTTCATGGATCAACATCACATTATGAATACGATGTCTATTGGTGTTTCAAAATCAAATGATAATGTATGGTATGTTGTTTCGGGTGCTTCAAATCACATGACTAGTCATGCTAAATGGTTTAGTAGTTTGCAGAAATTGCCAATTCCTGGATATGTTGAAACAGGTGATGATACATCGCATCCTATCGAGCATACAAGAAACATAGCATTGTCTATGGAGGAAGGAAAGGTACAACATCTTGCTGATGTGTTGCATGCTCCAAACATAACAAAGAATCTGGTTTTTGTTGGATAAAAGTTTGACCACGGATTACAAGTCAGGTTCAATGCTGATGCATTATATGTAGAAGAGTACAGACAAGGTGGATGATTGATTGTCAAAGGAAACAAATTGGGTAGGATGTTCACCTTAAATGTGAAAATTCCTAAAATGAATGCAGCCATGTTTGCAAAAGGTGAAGGAGTTATTGCTAATATAAAGATCTGGCACAAAAGAATTGGACATGCAAATCTACAAAGGCTGAAATTGATGCAGTCAAAGGAGATCGTTCATAGACTACCAAATTTTTAGGTTTCAGAGATGCAAAAGTGCATGCACAACATGTCAATTTGGTAAAGAATCAAGATCATTGTTTCCACATGACAAGCATTAGTAAGAATGTGCTAGAAATAGTACACACAGATGTCAACATGATATAGGTGCTAGCCCATCTCGTCCATCCCATTGGTTTATGTCACATCAATCTCCACATGGTCTCTCTAGAGGAGGTGGATGTTGTGGAGGCAATGTGATGGACGTTGTGTCACCCACTTCCAGTCTTAGAACAAGTACCTCAAATTCAACTATTCCACATAGTACACCACGTACACCTTGTGGTGCTCATAATCATGAAGACTCCAAGGTGCAATGTATACATGATGGAGCTATAGTAATGGATGTGGCCGAAAAGGCCATGCTTCAACACATACAATAGCTAAGCTCCATTGAGTTTGGACACTTTGTCATGGTGAAATGGAGTGAATAGGACAAAGATCACAAAAATTACATCATAGAGGTGATCTACCATGAGTATTGACCAGCACTTGGTCATCTTGTTGTCAGCTTAGAGTAGCTCCAACACACAACACATGAGGTGATGTCCCATCAATGATCAGAGGCTCACGATGCTTTTAGAGGAGGCTTATCAAAGCCTATGTATGCAGAACATGAGGAGTAGGATATGACCTGCAATGAGCCATAGTAGACTCGTGATCGATATCCTCAGCAGCAAGATGAGGCATCCATAGATCTAGATATGATTAGAGCATCACACTAGGGTAGCAGTAGGTAGCACACTATGCGTCACGAGTTTGTATCATTTTGATGAAATAATTTGCTTGTGTTATGCATATCATGTTTAATGATCTCATGTTTCGCATATTTGTTGTTGGAGTTGGCAGTGGGTTGTCTTCCGACACGAGTAGAGGACTTGATTGATTGCACTGTTGGAGGACTTGATGGGAAGCAGTGCAGTCATTTCATGGGACCATCTATGATGAGATGAGGTTCTAGACTTGGTTTAGTGTTTTTTAGTTGGTGCTTATAGATATCATGTCAATTTGTCTATTTTCATGAATGTGCTTTGTTGTTGGACTACAGATATAGATGTTAGGATCCCTCTAGGCATGTGTATGGTAGTGGTGTGCTACAATTTTGTATTCGGCTTATGTATGGTAGTTGTGCACCACAATTTTGTATTTGGTTCATATATGGTGGTGGTTTTCCAAAATTTGTATTTGGCTCATATATGATAGTGGTTTGGCACACTTTTGGAGATGGTTCATTTATGGAGTATATATCTCTTTTGTACATGGTTCATTTGTTGTTTATCTCTTTTGTACATGGTTCATGGTTCATTCTGCTCCTACATATCTTTTTTATGTTCGAAAATGTGTTTTGCTTTATCAAATTATGTTTTGGCTACTGGTCATCTTGACCCTAAATTGACAATCACTAGAGCATATGTCACATGTACTCAATTTGTTTTATGTAGTGTTTATTGTCATTTGCTACACAGCAACATTGCACTATGGCAAAAAAAAAATTGTTGATGTGGTTATCAGTATAGGCATTGGCATGAGCGTCAGTATGCCTAGGAACACATAGATGCTTATATCGACAATCCTGCCAAGGACTTACCGACACTTATACAAGTAATTTCTATATCGATGTGTATAACGTTGCCTACATGGCCAGTTTGCAATCAATAATGGCATCTATACTGATGAAAATATACCAATGCTTATAGCAAAGTTTTTGGGAAGATACCAGCACATGTATCCACATCCATACCAATGCTTATACTGGCATTATTGTATCAATGCATATACCGGCACATGTACTGATGCTAGAGCTCAATTGCCCCTGTGTATTTGTGCCGATATAAGGTCTGCCATGCCCCTCATATGTTGTAGTGGAAGAATGCCCTATTTGTGATATCGAATGTTCCTCTAGAGTGAGAGAGTGAACATGCAGGTGATACTTATGTATAAGAAAGAGGAAAGAAACGTGTAGTAAGAAACTTTGAACAACAGTCGGTAATCCCATATTTGAAAAAAAATGTGTCATTAGATCAATCCATAAAGGGGAATTAACCGTAACGCTTTCAAAAATCCTAAGACTTCTCACGACAAGGACCCTCCATGAAAAGTTCCGCAATCTTAGCTTGTGGTAACGTAACCCTAATTGATCTTTTTAGTACATAGTCTCTCCCTTAAATAATGATATTTGAAAATTAGGTTGCTCAAAACTTCCAATGAGCTCTAAATACTTAGCGTATGTGTAGTATGTTCGCCTAAATTATAGAGAACTGAAATTGAATCTGAATAATGCATGCAAAAGTAAGGCATACAAAAACTATCCTATACAATGCAAGATCGAATGCATTTGATAAAAAAATCAATCCTAAACTGCTATCTATAGTCTCTCAATGTGTTGATATTCTTGAAGGATAATATATTTCAAAACAGTGTACATACAGATTGTTTCACTCGAAGGATTGGATCCATCAATTACCATAAATTATAATTCCAAAATAATCATATGAATGATCTAAAGTTCACTTGTAGGATGAGGCATGTAAATTAAAGTAAAAGCCAGTAATATGCATTTCATTAGGAGGAGAGAGAACATATCACTGAAAAAGAAAACAGTGACTATGATAAGATGCACATCATTTTGCACACATCATATAAAAGCCCCTTTGGATTGGACTATTAGAAGACATGTATTTATTGATACCACGCGTCTTGCATCGCTTTAATCCGTATCATGCCTTATTTAAATGGTGCATATTACTTTCGTGCCCTTTCTGCAAAAACTCATGCGTTTGTAAAAACTCTATCCTTATTCATGCAATTTCCTATTCAGAATATATGATTTTGATGTCTAATTGATGTTTATTCGAACCATTGTGAGTTGCAAGGGCACAGATACAACGGACCATTATTAGAGTGCCTGAATAGTGTTTTACTATAATCATATCCTCGTAGCGCTCAAGACTACCGTTACATTTGTGTTTGTGCTTGTACTCCCATTCAGTACCAATACACTTCTTAGCAAGAGTCAAGTCACATACAAGGTCAAAACAGCATTCTCTATAAGTTTATCTTATCTTTATTTCATAACACGGATCCTCTCCCTTTTGTCTTCCACTTCATCAAAGGACATATTCTTAATATCTTCACAAATTCTAGAAACAACTATTAAGAGATCCTATGCAAAAGAAATATTGTGAGATCCTTAGCAAGTACACTAAGCTATCAATGCATCTAACGCACCATCTCTCAATGTGGGACGAAGAATTTTGACACACGTTGAACCACACATCTTCTCAATACTATGAGATATATGCTTTTTCTGTTAGCAACAGCATTTTATATATAATTACGAGGTACATCTAATTACGAGGTGAATGTCTATATATAGGACCACACACATTATGGTGAAAAAATGGAGTTTTCTATCAGGTCTTCTCTTCTCTTCACCTCTTTAAAGCAACGAGAATGTTTTATCTTATGCAAAGTATAGCTCTCAAGTATGTTTAGATGGCTACTCAAGCTTAGGAAAAGAGGATGCCATGTAATATTTTATTAGCATTGAAAAAAAAATAATCAAATGACCAAAACATGAATGCCAGACTCTTACATTTCAGATTCCTTCGATACATTGAGATTCACAAAAATATTCTTTCCGTATTTTCCATCTTTCTTGAACTTTATAAACCGAAAGTACATCTTTGCAAATGGTATTATTATATCACCATAAGAAAAATCGTAAACTTTATACCTATAACCAAGAAAGTTTACTTCCACTATAACCGTAACCAATAGAGACTCTAACAATAGATTAATCTTCATAGCTCACATATATACAAAATGGATAGTGTGAACATACCACCATTTTTAAGAGCGAAGAACTTCTTTCTTGTTCCGTATTAGCAAAGAAATCGCTTTGTCACATCCTATAGTATTTCCATTTTAGCTATGTCATGGACAAAGAAAACCATCTTGAACCTCAGTTTCCATGTGACCACTATATCTCATGATTGGTTCACAGAAACCAATGCTTCCAATGCACGTGCAACATGCCAAAGCCCTAAGATCGATTGTTTACTTGCTAAATTTTGACATCTTGAGGTCCCCCTTAGATTACTTATATAATCAAGTCATAACCTCCTTTGAAAGCCATCCTTGAAAACCTATATGAGGAGGGCTTGGCCACATAGATCCTTAGTCTTGCCAATGCTGATCCTGGGAGCTCAAGGAGTCACGATCTCCAAGTTAGTACTTTCCAAGTTCCTGTTCGAGTTCTATTCTTGTGCCTTGTTCTTGTCTTTTCTAGTCGAGTATCTTGGACATCTTATTTTGTCCTATTGTAATCTCATAGTATGAGATCTTGTCGAGTTAATTCTTCTATCTAGTTCACCTCCCTACAGGGAGTTCTTGTAATCTTGATATCTTGTTTCATACTTACAATCTCAGGTTGTGGGCATGTATCATCTCTAGTCAAGTTATCGATACCTATCAGTCCCAGGTTGTGGGACTTCTTGTAACAATTACATATTCTTGTATTATTTCCCCTACATAGGTGATCTTGTAAGCAAAAGTGTATTTTTGCTTGCTCATCTAATAGATCAATTTTGATCACATCCATCTTTTAAGGAATAAGGAGACTTGTGTTGGAGATTTGAAGAGTTGAAGTTTGGAGGAGACTCTACACATCGATGGTGATGGAAGTGGATCTACACACATGATGAAGCATTGGTGAACTTTATGAAGCATCATTATGATCAATTATGAATTGGTAACATATATTTTTTCTATTATTTTGATTACAATTGTCAGTACACTTATCATGAATCAAGCTTCCTCTTCTTTCCATGCAATAAAGTTTTCTCTCATATGATGACATGTTGTGTGAGTGATCTGATCAATTATTTTGAGTTTTTATTATCCCTTTAATTCTCCATTCCACCACTTGAGCTTGCCTAAGGCACTCTTTGTGCATTGCTGGACTTGGTGGTTAAAATGATCCACCAACCATGCACCATCTTCTTGACATTTGAACCCGATGTCAATCGAATATGCAACCATCTAATGGAGGTTATGCTATCTATTTGATGATGAAGGTGGATTTTACTCTTCTTACATGTTGATGGAAGGTCACTCTACACACATGCTTGTGGATTGAAGAACATTATGAATCAACATTATGATCTATGATGAATCGATAACTTGTATCTTTTTTCATTATTTTCAATTGGAATTGTATGAACATCTCAATATCATGATGTTCAAGATGCCTTTGAGAAAAGGTATGCAGATATACTCCTAGAGCATAGACCGTATGATTGTGCCATAAGACTTGAAGAGGGAATAGAACCACCCTTCACACCAATCTATAGATTGTCCCCAAAGGAACTTACAAAACTACATAAGAATATTGATAAGAATCTACCCAAGAGGTTTATCACACACTCAAAGTCTCCTCCAAGAGCCCCTATCCTACTTGTAAAGAAGTAGGATTGGACTCTCCAAATGTGTGTAGACTATCATGGGTTGAGTAAAGTCACTATAAAGAATAGATATCCTCTACCACGCATATCAAAGCTCTTGGAACACCTTGGAAAAGCAAAGTTCTTCACAAAGATTGATGTTCGAGGAGCTTGCAGTCTTGTTAGGATCACAGAAGGAGATAAATGGAAGACAACATTTTCAACAACGTATGGACATTTTCAGTATTTAGTTATGCCATTCAATCTCATAAATGCTCTAGCTATCTTTCAACATATGATGAGTGATATCTTTTAAGAGTATCTAGATGATTTTGTGGTAATATACCTTGAAGATATCTTGATATTCTCATTCAATTTAGAGGATCACAAATCTCATACAAACATGGTCCTAGAGACAGTTAGAGAGAAAGGCCTATACGCAAAAGTGGAGAAGTGCTCTTTTCATCAAACAAAAGTGAAGTTTCTAGGGTTCATTGTATCAGAGAGAAGAATCTTTATAGACCCTAAGAAGATCGAGACAATCCTTGATTGGCATTCACCTTCATGTGTTCGAGATGTACAAGGTTTTGTAGGGTTTCCCAATTTTTATAGGATATTCATCAGACATTACTCCAAGATAGTGATATATCTTACAAAGCTTATAGAAAACAAAAAATTCATATGGAATGAAGATGTAGAGAAAGCCATTTACACCCTAAAATCATCATTCACCACTGCTCCATTTCTAGTTCACCCTAATTCTACCAAGCCTCTTTTTCCTGCAAACAGATGCATCAAACATTGCCTTGGGAGCGATCCTATTGCAACATGGGGATGATTGAAACCTACATCCAATTTCATATAATTCAAGGAAATTCTCTCCTCGAGAGATTAATTATGAAATCCATGATAAGGAACTTCTTGCCATAGTGAATATGTTTGATACCTGGCATTAGCATCTAGAAGGAGCATTTACTAAAGTTACTATGTTCACAAATCATAAAAATTTAGAGTACTTTATGACCACCCATATCCTCAATAAAAGAGAATCTAGACTATCCAGGTTTGATTTGGTCATCACGTATCATCCACGATGCCAACAATGTCAGTCAGATGCCTTGTCAAGAAGATCTTAACTTACAACAAAGAAAGGCAAAGAGATTTTTGATCAATAAGAGAGTGTATTGCTCAAGCCACAACATCTTTAGTTAGCAACCATGCCTTTACACCATCACAAAGATTTATCCTTGACTCATTTGATTCCTGAGACTCTATGACGTGATGAATTGTTTCGTAATGTCAAGCACAAAATTCAAGATGGTAAAATTCATGAAGCAAATGAGTTTGAGGAAAATGATGGGTTACTATTCCTGAAGAACCTATTGTAGATCCCTCTAAGAAATCATAGGATCCAAGTACTCCAGCAACATCATCATAACCTTCTAGTAGGACATTTTGGAGTGAATACAACAATAGAACTCATATCAAGAGATTTTTGGTGGGCTGGAAGGAAGTCAAAGAATATATCTAAACCTCTAACACTTGCAATAGATGTAAGGTACCATGACATAAACCTCATGGCCTCTTGCAACCTTGAAATATTCTAGAAAGGGCATGGCCTTCATTATCTATGGATCTCATCACATATCTATCAAGGTCAAATAAGTATGATGTCATTCTTGTTATAGTGGATATATTTACAAAGATGGCACACTTCATTCCAACAACCAAGGGAATCATAGGTGCAGCCACTATGAGACTTTTTCTTAGATACATATTGAGGTCCCTAGTTCATATCCATCTTTTGGAATAGTCTATGCAAGCTCCTTGGTGTTTAAGTTAAATTATCTAGAGCGAATCATCTAGAGGCTGATGAAAAAATAGAATGGGTAAATCAAGTCCTAGAATAGTATCTCCGTTGCACCCTAAACTATCATCAAAATGATTGGTTTGAGCTTTTACCCTTTGTAGAGTTTTTCTATAACAATAGTGTTCATATATCTACCAAGCAGACTCCCTTATTTGCAAATTATGGACAACATCAAGAATGTATATACAACTCTTAAATCATGTCAAGAACCCAGGTGCTAGAGATCATACTTGGGAACTTGCAAAAAATATTTAAATAGCACCAATAAAGCTTTAAGAATTCCATAAAAAAAATCCAATCAAGCCAAGTCTAGAGATCATGAATGCTTGTGAGAACTAACTCATGTAAGGTTTGTTTGGAGGTTCGCTAAGAACTCTAAAGCACTAGGACATTTCTTTGGCATTCCTATGGTACTGGGAGCATTGGGATTCATGTCATAGTTCATCTCAAAAGTAGAAATTCCTATCATCATATGTGGTCTATTGTTCTAAGAAAACTCTACGAGTGGCAAGAAACTATCCCAATCTGTCCGCATCTCAGACACATATGCTCTCAACATATCCTCTAGAATCTAGTTGACCCTCTTAGTCTAAGCATTGGTTTGTGGATGATCATCACTACTCATTTTCAGTGACACTTTCAGTTTGTCAAATACAAACTTCCATAAGTGTCATGTGAATCTGATATCCCTATCTGAAACTATGGATGTCAGTAGCCCATGCAATATGAAGACATGCTCGATGAAGAACTCTGCTACTTTTGGAGCTTCTATCCTCTCCTACATGGGTATAAAATGTCACGAGGAAGGAGATAAGGAAGAGAGCTCACACACATACGCTCACTCTCAAGGAAAATCACACACAGATTGAGGCAAGGAAGAATGATCTTCTTCTTCTTCTTCTGTTACATAAAAAGGAATGTACAAGAATGACCTAAAAACAAGAATACAACAAGTGCAACATATAAAGATTAGTACATAAGGAAAAAATATAATGTCCGTAAATGAGTGAGCTGGCAAGTAACAAATGTGCCATCACTCATGGTAGATAAATCTGATAAAGCTCAATGAAGTATCCCTGACATATACTGACATGACCACTATACATGTCAGAGAAACAAAAAATTGATATGTGTCATCCTAGATCATCACATGTTGAGCTTGATATCTCAACACTCCCCCTCAAGGTCAACGTCATGTCCTCTAATTTAAGCATCTTTCAAAACTTCTTCAGCTTCTTTGCTCCAAGTGCTTTAGTGAAAATATCAGCAACCTGCTCATTTGTTCTCACATAAACAAGATCAATATCACCTGTTAATACCTTCTCTCTGATGAAGTGATAATGTACCACGATATGATTTGTTCTAGCATGGAAAATAGGATTCCATGCTAACTGTATGCTGCTAAGATTATCACAATAAATGGTGATAGGCTTTTATACTTCCACACCTAAATCTGCAAGGAGCATCTCAAGCCATGATGCCTCGCATGTTGCCATTGTAGCACATCTATAATTAGCCTTTGTACTCGACAAAGAAACATTGGGTTGCTTCTTGCTGCTCCATGTAATAGCTCCACTCCCAAGTGAGAATAGGAAGCCACTAGTAGATCCTCTATGTAGAATGATACCAGCCCAATCTACATCGGTGTATCCATGAACCTACAAATCTACACCAGCTTCATAAAACAATGCATAATCCAAATTAGCACTCACATAACGTAGAGTGTGCCTTAGAGCATCTAAACGTGCCTTCTTGCGAACTTGCATAAATTGAATTTCAAGTCCAATAGTGTAGCTAAGATCAAGCCTCATAATTGTGAGATATATCAAGCTTCCCACAATTTTCTTGTACATAGTAGCATTTTTGAATGCTTCACCTAATGTAGTATCCAACTTCAAATTCTCATCTAATGGCATAGAAATCAGCTTGCAATCACCCATACCATACTTTTGCAACATATTCAAGGCATATTTCCCTTGTGACATCCATATACCTCTTTTTGTATGTATAAACTCAATGCCTAAGAAATGGCGCAGCACACCAAGAACCTTCATGTAAAATTCCTACATAAGAAGCTGCTTTACCTCTTTGATGCCTCCTTCATTATCACCACCTACAATCAAGTCATCAACGTAGATAGCCACAATCATGATGCCATCATCACCCTTCCTTTCATATAGTGAATAATCTGCATCACACATAGAAAACCCAATGGTGGTCAAGCAATCAACACTCCTTGCATGTCATGCATGAGGAGCTTGCTTTAGTGCATACAAAGCCTTTTGCAACATGCAAATATATTCAGGGTGCTTTGAATCTTCATATCCTTGTGGCTAGTCCATATATACTTCTTCTTGTAACTCACCATGTAGGAAAGCATTCTTAACATCCATCTGATGCAAAGTCCATCCTTTTGTTGTATCTAATGCAACAAGTGTTTTGATAGAAGACATTTTAGCTACACGGCTGAATGTTTCCTCATAATCAATGCCAGAAGTTTGTGCACATCCTTTTGCTACCAATCGTGCTTTGTACCTACTTAGGCTACCATCAGCATTATGATTTACCTTTTAAACCCACTTGCAACCTATGGGTTTCTTTCCTTGCAGACCTATCTGTTTTGTATCGACTCTTTCTCCTTGATGCTCCAAAGCATACAGTGGATTCTATTGCACTTATCACATGCCTATGAGGTCTATTTGAGTGTTTATAAGCTCAACAGTTCGTCATATGCTGGTTGGCTAGACTACTCTTTGTGACTTTGCAACTCACTTTTCTACCTCCTACAAGCTTCTCCAAGTTCTTTCATAGCATAGCATACCCCCTATAACATGAGAATCGAGTATCACAATTCAGAAAAAAACTTGAAAAATTCAAAATAAAAGATCCCCACAAAGATTAAGAAAGTGCATTGACTCAATTAAAGCAAGAATGTGAAGCCTTAGGTCGACAAAAGGAAGAGGAGGCCTAGGTAGAAGAATTGGCACAAATGTGAAAGGAGCTACAATAACATCTTGGAAGTGGCATCAAAATTGGTCTATGGTGCACTATGTGTAGCAAACAAACACATGTGGGTAGTGACTACCCTTGACTACATATGACTTGCAAGTTATAAAGAAAACGTCTCCATGAAGTGGAGGAGTATCAATCAAGAGCGGTTCCTACACAAGAATACTAGGGATAATGAGTAGTCCAACCACCACCAAATGTAATGGCTAGTCCATCAAGTCAAGTTAACACCAAAAACCTACATGCTTTGGGTAAATTTTGAAATCCAACCAGAAGGCCAATCAATTGTTATATGTATGGGGACTGTGCACATTAGCAGAGCAAGTGTTTTCTATTACAGAATTATTCTCCTTGAAAAAGTTGCCCAGAATCTATAGACCATTAGACCATTTCTTCCCCAAAGAATAAGGCATCAACATGAGTGCCTTTTAAGAATAAGTGAAGCCATTGGATAAGCATTAAACATGCACCAAAAAGAACTTGAGAATTTTCACATAGCTCATTCAACTATGGAATTTGAGGCTTCAAGACTTTTGAAATCCATTAAAAAGGATGTTATTATTATTTATCTATAAAAAATGGATGCAAAATTGAACTTTACATGCACTATGGTTACAAAGGCTAATGCTATGAGTGAGGGTAAAGTTATAGGGAAAACCCCTCTAATAGATTATAAGAGCTCAAGACTTAATGTTACTATTAGAGGACAACATATAGGAGGAGTTATAGTGGATGGTGCCTTAGGCATTAACTTGATGCTTGAACATTCTACAGTAAAGCTTATGCTTCAACCATCAAGACCAACCAACTTTGTTTTGATATTGGCCAACTAGAGCATATAAAGAGCAATGGGAGTGGCTCATTGACTTCCAAATGAGATACAAAGTAACATCACTTTGGACTTGGTTGTATTATGAGTACCACATGTGGATGGAGGTTTTCCCTTGTTCATTGGGAGACCATGGCTAAGGCATGCCATTGTTTCACATGATTGGGGAAAGGATCCTATGTGGGTAAACCATGAAGGAAAATAGCCTAAATAGATATATTCCGAAGAAGGACTAGAAAATGATGCAAATAATTGCCATTTGTATGGACCAAGACATGCTAGATAACTCAGAATTAGATTCAAATGAGGATGAGGAAATTTCAGCCTAACAACAAGTGGGTAAATCATTTTCTTGGTATGTAGTTTCTCTAAAATACAGAAATTTATGAAGAAAATAGAAGACCATTCATGTTAGTGGATTGCGTGAACCTCTAACAGGCCATAAAAGGTGGAAGAAAGAACCTATCAAGGATAACATAGATGAAGTTGGTTCAAATACCCAAAAGGAAATTACCAACAATGCAAAGCAATGTATTGAAGATATTTCTTTTCTCATTGATGAAATACCAACAGGGTGAATGCAAGAAAAGGAAGGACAAATTGATATCCAAAATTCTCGTGCATATGATACTCACACTATGCAGGATTAATTGATGGAAGATCTCGAAGATGAAGAAGAGCCTCTAGATGCATTGATGGATAGGAACCTTGTCAAATAAATTCAAGTAGGCAATAGGGAAAACTCTCATCCTATATTAGTGGCCACCTAGTTATGGAATTATCGAAAGATGCTTTCAAATGTAACTTGTTCTGTGAAAATTTATGTAGATGTATTAGCATGAGACTTCATGGATTTTGAAGGACTAGCTATAAGTTTTGGGAACACATATTACACTCATTGAGGGATCCAAAATAGTAAGGGAAAAAAGTTGGAGGTTGATTGCAAAATATGGTGAAGTTTTCTACCTACAGATCCAAAAAATGGAGGATGTTGTCTAGTGGGGCATTAATATTTACTCTCTCCCATGGACATTTTTCCCAAAAAATATACAAACAAGATCATAATATGTGCATATTTTAGAGCACTTAACAATGTGCCTTTCTAGATGGGTTCCTTATGCCCTTTGCAGAATATGTTATAAAAGAAGAGGTTGGACATACTCTCTATCACTAGATGGATAGACCTTAGTGGGTATAACCAAATATCCATTCATCTAGAGGGTTGAAAACCAAAATCAGCTTCCATGAAACCATGGGGGACATATCTTTATGGTAATATCCGTTTTGGAATCAGAAATACCCTAGCCACTTTAAATAGAACATTGAAGCTTGTTTTTGGGCCTTTTCGTTTGGAGGATCTTTGGATTTTCATGGTTGATTCTTCATCCCTCTCAAGTACTTCTAGGATTATTTCATGTGGACTACTTTGATGATCATTTGATCCAACTACAACAGATCTTCAATAGATGCCATACAAGAAAGTTGAAATTTAATCCTAATGAATGCTACTTTCTAGTGACAAAAGGTACCCTCCTTAGACATGCAATGTCTACTAAAGATATGGTCCATGATCCAGATAAACTCTTAGCCATATCAAAGGTATCAAAGGTCAATACACTAAAAGAAATTCAAAGGTTTTAGGTTCAAACTAGCGCAAAAAGAATATTATCTTTGGATGAAATAATCAACTTCAAATGGTTATAGCAGCGAGCATAGTTTTAATTGGAAAACTTCCCTTTTAGAGGAATGCTACACAGGTTTCAATGTTATGATACACAAGAGTAAAGGAAATAATAAAAATATGCTTTTGGAATGAACTCAACAGTGGTACCTACCAAGCTTTGATATCAACAAAGGTTCTCCTTTCCTTCAAAGCTGATGATTCTTGATCTAATACCTCTAATTGAGATGATTAATCTCCAAGATAACAAGTTAGCATTGATGATAAGAACACCTCTATATCAAGAACAACTCATAAACGCAACCAATTTTCGAGATCTATTGCCAAATTATCAAGACTTGAGTCAACTATGAAGAAAGTCATTACACAAAAACGTTTGTTGCACTTAATTCACTCATTGACTGATCAAAGGTCTAACATTTTCATTGAAACTTTATATAAGGTGACTCCTAAAGTTTTCGCACCTAGTCCAAGTTAAATCTCTTCAAAAGAATGAGTAGATCTTGAGATTTCCTCCAAAAAATGTACCTGTGTTTGAAATTTCTCTTCTGTGTAGTCAACATTGATACCTGCAACTTCTAATGCATAGTTCTCCCAAATTAGACCACGTGTATTCAAATTCTTTTAGCCACAAGTAGCTTACCTTTCCTTAAAGAATGAGTGCTCACTTGCTCAAAACTTTACACTGTCGAGGGAGATATGATCAAAATTTTGATCATCAAGATTGCACCTATTTCAGAAGAGACTTATCACTTCTTCACATACATTAATATAGATCTTTAAATATCATGCTATATCAAGAGCACCACTTCATCCTATGGGGCAAAACAAAACCTGAAAATAAACAAAATGAAAATAAGCACATTTAAGAAAGATGATTTTAATAGCACATGACTCTCATAGGAAAGGCTTGACCCTGACATATGGGAAAATGAAAAGAATAGACACCTTTTATTTAAGTGCCTAAGTCTTGGAAATTTTAGTAATAATCTTATTATGGGGTCAAACATAGGACAACCAATTAGAAAACCAGGAAAAGAGAAGTAAAAATTCCACCTTGTTCACACTTTAAATATGGAAAATAAGAAAATAATAATTTGTCAAAGAAAGTGGAATTTTACCTCGTTAATTAGTCAAAGTTCATGATTACATAACATAGGGGAAGTAGTAAGTTATGATAGATAACTTGATTGACCATAACTTCCTTAATTACTCACTAGTGAAGGAGTCAAGGTTAGTCTCATAAAAGTTACCACATTAATACAAAGCATCCATGAAACAAGGTCAAGATGGGAAATTTTGAGAAAAAATTATATGTGATCTTGAAATTGAGTCTCAAGGATATATAGGTTATGTTGATTTTGAATTCGAGAGGAATGGTGTCAAATAGTTTATTCAAGGGGAGCAAGATTTTCCAACTACCCTTGCGATTTCAAACATGGGATTGATGAGACTTCCAAATCACCATAAAGGGGGAATCATAAATATCTTCTCAAAAGAAATATAATTGCTGTTTATAATACAAATTAGTTCTATATGTGTTTTAATCTTTTTCGAATCATAAATTGTTTAAATTTAGGTAATTAATGACTATGTACAAAGATGTTTGTCATATTTATAAACCCCACTGCCCCTTATGAACTCCTATATTATGGACAAGCTGAAGGGTAAATGTACTTTAAAAAAATATAGGAAGAAAGGATTCATTTGACCTATTCAATCTCCTTGGGAATCTCATATCCTCTAAATAATAATTAACAATGGTTCAATGAGATTGTGTATTGATTATTGGTCTTGAGTTCATTCCAAAAGCATATTTTTATTATTTCCTTTACTCTTGTGTATCATAACATTGAAAACTGTGTAGCATTCCTCTAAAAGGGAAGTTTTCCAATTAAAACTATGCTCGCTGCTATAACCATTTGAAGTTGATTATTTCATCCAAAGATAATATTCTTTTTGCGCTAGTCAATGTGGAAACCTATCTGTTTTGTATCGACTCTTTCTCCTTGATGCTCCAAAGCATACAGTGGATTCTATTGCACTTATCACATGCCTATGAGGTCTATTTGAGTGTTTATAAGCTCAACAGTTCGTCATATGCTGGTTGGCTAGACTACTCTTTGTGACTTTGCAACTCACTTTTCTACCTCCTACAAGCTTCTCCAAGTTCTTTCATAGCATAGCATACCCCCTATAACATGAGAATCGAGTATCACAATTCAGAAAAAAACTTGAAAAATTCAAAATAAAAGATCCCCACAAAGATTAAGAAAGTGCATTGACTCAATTAAAGCAAGAATGTGAAGCCTTAGGTCGACAAAAGGAAGAGGAGGCCTAGGTAGAAGAATTGGCACAAATGTGAAAGGAGCTACAATAACATCTTGGAAGTGGCATCAAAATTGGTCTATGGTGCACTATGTGTAGCAAACAAACACATGTGGGTAGTGACTACCCTTGACTACATGTGACTTGCAAGTTATAAAGAAAACGTCTCCATGAAGTGGAGGAGTATCAATCAAGAGCAGTTCCTACACAAGAATACTAGGGATAATGAGTAGTCCAACCACCACCAAATGTAATGGCTAGTCCATCAAGTCAAGTTAACACCAGAAACCTACATGCTTTGGGTAAATTTTGAAATCCAACCAGAAGGCCAATCAATTGTTATATGTATGGGGACTGTGCACATTAGCAGAGCAAGTGTTTTCTATTACAGAATTATTCTCCTTGAAAAAGTTGCCTAGAATCTATAGACCATTAGACCATTTCTTCCCCAAAGAATAAGGCATCAACATGAGTGCCTTTTAAGAATAAGTGAAGCCATTGGATAAGCATTAAACATGCACCAAAAAGAACTTGAGAATTTTCACATAGCTCATTCAACTATGGAATTTGAGGCTTCAAGACTTTTGAAATCCATTAAAAAGGATGTTATTATTATTTATCTATAAAAAATGGATGCAAAATTGAACTTTACATGCACTATGGTTACAAAGGCTAATGCTATGAGTGAGGGTAAAGTTATAGGGAAAACCCCTCTAATAGATTATAAGAGCTCAAGACTTAATGTTACTATTAGAGGACAACATATAGGAGGAGTTATAGTGGATGGTGCCTTAGGCATTAACTTGATGCTTGAACATTCTACAGTAAAGCTTATGCTTCAACCATCAAGACCAACCAACTTTGTTTTGATATTGGCCAACTAGAGCATATAAAGAGCAATGGGAGTGGCTCATTGACTTCCAAATGAGATACAAAGTAACATCACTTTGGACTTGGTTGTATTATGAGTACCACATGTGGATGGAGGTTTTCCCTTGTTCATTGGGAGACCATGGCTAAGGCATGCCATTGTTTCACATGATTGGGGAAAGGATCCTATGTGGGTAAACCATGAAGGAAAATAGCCTAAATAGATATATTCCGAAGAAGGACTAGAAAATGATGCAAATAATTGCCATTTGTATGGACCAAGACATGCTAGATAACTCAGAATTAGATTCAAATGAGGATGAGGAAATTTCAGCCTAACAACAAGTGGGTAAATCATTTTCTTGGTATGTAGTTTCTCTAAAATACAGAAATTTATGAAGAAAATAGAAGACCATTCATGTTAGTGGATTGCGTGAACCTCTAACAGGCCATAAAAGGTGGAAGAAAGAACCTATCAAGGATAACATAGATGAAGTTGGTTCAAATACCCAAAAGGAAATCACCAACAATGCAAAGCAATGTATTGAAGATATTTCTTTTCTCATTGATGAAATACCAACAGGGTGAATGCAAGAAAAGGAAGGACAAATTGATATCCAAAATTCTCGTGCATATGATACTCACACTATGCAGGATTAATTGATGGAAGATCTCGAAGATGAAGAAGAGCCTCTAGATGCATTGATGGATAGGAACCTTGTCAAATAAATTCAAGTAGGCAATAGGGAAAACTCTCATCCTATATTAGTGGCCACCTAGTTATGGAATTATCGAAAGATGCTTTCAAATGTAACTTGTTCTGTGAAAATTTATGTAGATGTATTAGCATGAGACTTCATGGATTTTGAAGGACTAGCTATAAGTTTTGGGAACACATATTACACTCATTGAGGGATCCAAAATAGTAAGGGAAAAAAGTTGGAGGTTGATTGCAAAATATGGTGAAGTTTTCTACCTACAGATCCAAAAAATGGAGGATGTTGTCTAGTGGGGCATTAATATTTACTCTCTCCCATGGACATTTTTCCCAAAAAATATACAAACAAGATCATAATATGTGCATATTTTAGAGCACTTAACAATGTGCCTTTCTAGATGGGTTCCTTATGCCCTTTGCAGAATATGTTATAAAAGAAGAGGTTGGACATACTCTCTATCACTAGACGGATAGACCTTAGTGGGTATAACCAAATATCCATTCATCTAGAGGGTTGAAAACCAAAATCAGCTTCCATGAAACCATGGGGGACATATCTTTATGGTAATATCCGTTTTGGAATCAGAAATACCCTAGCCACTTTAAATAGAACATTGAAGCTTGTTTTTGGGCCTTTTCTTTTGGAGGATCTTTGGATTTTCATGGCTGATTCTTCATCCCTCTCAAGTACTTCTAGGATTATTTCATGTGGACTACTTTGATGATCATTTGATCCAACTACAACAGATCTTCAATAGATGCCATACAAGAAAGTTGAAATTTAATCCTAATGAATGCTACTTTCTAGTGACAAAAGGTACCCTCCTTAGACATGCAATGTCTACTAAAGATATGGTGCATGATCCAGATAAACTCTTAGCCATATCAAAGGTATCAAAGGTCAATACACTAAAAGAAATTCAAAGGTTTTAGGTTCATATTTGCTACCATAGGAGATTCATTAAGATATATGCATACATATCTAGACCACTACATAGGCTCATAGGTGAATACATGCCATTCAAGTGCGATAATGAAGAGGAAATGGCTTATCAAGCATTGAGATCCAAGCTAGTGGCCGCCCTACTGCTTCTCACAAATGATTGTTCCAAGGTTTTCCAGGTCCATGTAGATGCTAGTTTCTATGTAGTGGGAGTTGTTCTCACACAATAGAGTGAGGAGTATAAGTATGCAAGTCAAATTCTAACTACTTTTGAGAAGAAGTAGAGTACCATTGAGACGGAGGATTTGGGAATAGTAATTATTGTCTAAAAATGCTTCCATTACATGCTAAGGGTAAATTTTGTCATATTTACAAATCACCAAACACTAAGGTATCTAGTTCAACAAATCACCAAACACTTCTATTATTTAAAGAATTTGATTTGACACTAGTGCATAGAATAGGCAAGGAAAATATTATGGTTGATCATCTATGTTAGATATGTCTAAAGAACTAGGCCATTAAATTGGATGATGAATTTTCCAAGGCTGAGCTATTATAATTAAAGCAAAAAGGTGGTATGATGATATCAAAGATTTTATAAAAATTTATATAAGTATCCAAATTAAGCTAATTTTATGAAAAGGAGGACGTTTCTATTAAAGAGCAAGCCTTTTACATTTTTAGAATGCAAATTATACAAATATGGTAAGATAAATCTACTTAGGAAGTGCATGGAAGAAGAGGAGGCAAGGCACATAATAGAGATCGCACATAAAGGGAAATGTATTGAGCACATCATTGGCCATATTATGAAGCATAGAATCCTAGGTTATGGTGGCCAAAATTATTCAAAGATACAGAGGAAGGGTCCCATGCATGTGATGGCTATCAAAGATGTGGTCCATTCTTTTATTTTTCTGAATTATATTTTATTTAGTTAACTTTATTTTCAATTTTACTTAACTTTTTCATCACAAACATTTTCTTATTTTTATTTTAATACTTTTAAACTTTTACCATAATTCTTTTAGGTTTTTTAATTTTTAAGTTCTATTTTCATTATTTCACCCTCCCCCCTCCACGCACACACACATACCAAATGAGATACTTTTCTCCTTTTCTTTGAAAGTCATTTTGTTTGTTTTACAAGTGCATAAGCATGGCTCTAGATTGCACTTTGGGCCGCCCACTTTTTCATTTTTACAACTCTTCTCATGTTTCTCCACACCATTGAACTCATTGCAATCTCTCTTCATTTTTCCACAAGTTTCATGTTTTTTCCTATGAATCACATGTCTCTTCTCCTTAATTGGCATTTTCCCCCTCGTAGCCAAACCCACAATCCTACTCCCTGCCCCTTTGTTATTCATCCCTCACCCACATCTACCCCTCCCTCCTACCTTACCCTTCCTTATTTTCCCCTAACCCACACCTACCTCTCCCTCAAGCTTCTAATACATCCACCCCATGCTATCCTTCTTTTCCATTCATTCCTCCTTACTTTCTTGATCCATTTTGCTACTTTGTCTGGATTCTAGTTTTGATGTTACCTTGTGTCTCTTTTCTTTCCTTCTCTTGTTGAAGTGCTTATATGTTCTTTTCAAGGTTTTACCCTGCTCTTGAGTTGTGATGGAAAA
The DNA here is from genome assembly GCA_020310875.1 of Ceratopteris richardii. Taxonomy (NCBI): domain Eukaryota; kingdom Viridiplantae; phylum Streptophyta; class Polypodiopsida; order Polypodiales; family Pteridaceae; genus Ceratopteris; species Ceratopteris richardii. Next base: position 86,138,640 of record CM035419.1, on the reverse strand, counting down.
TATTTTCTTGTGGTTTGGAACATCCATCTCTGAGATAGAGATCCAATTAAGTTTTGGCCAAGTGTTGCATTAATCAAAAGTCACGAGGAGAAAACAAGGAGTCATTGGTCTTTACATAAGAAGGTTACTGGGACAAAACACTAAGTATTAAGATAGGAAAATAGTTGGGAAGTGAAGGGAGGTAGATAAGAGGAATCCACGTAACAAAGGGAATTCTTGGAGATGGACTATAGCGAAGAGCATACACTACACTATGAGAGCAAAAAGAGAGCAAGAAAAAAAAAAACACACACACACACACACACACTTAGAAAGTGCACATAGAGACAAAGTGTGCAAAGAGAGAGAGAGAGAGAGAGAGAGAGAGAGAGAGAGAGAGAGAGAGAGAGAGAGAGAGAGAGAGAGAGAGAGAGAGAGAGAGAGAGAGAGAGAGAGAGAGAGAGAGAGAGAGAGAGAGAGAGCAAACAAGGTGACAAAGTATGCAAACAGTGTGCATGGAGAGCAACTAAATTGTGATAAAGTATATTCAATGAGCTGTTGGATGTGGACCAAGACTTCAACCTTTTTTGAAGCTTGAGTGCAAGGAGTGCACAAAGGAAAGCTATTCGACAAAGTGAAGGACCAGTGCAAAGGTTTCACTCCAAAAGTAATCTTGATATTTTGTGTACTTGTTTGTGTACTTTTTTTTGGCTTAAATGGCTATGTAGGGAGAACATTTTGTTTTATTCTAGAAAAAGCTATTGTAATATTTTATGATAATCAAGGCATAGGGACTTTCGATGGAGTTTGTTTTTCTTCTTCGTATCCATTGATTTCGTACAAACACTCAACCTCCTTTCCACTAAAGAGTCCTCCAATACATACAGATATTTAGGTAATATTCATTGGCAAGACTATTTGCATTTTATTCAGTTTGCTTACAATACTAGTAAGTATTTAGCAAAACAATGTAGTCCATTCTTGTTCGTGTATGGGTTCTAGCCTTGCTTCCATGTGCAATGAGGTTCAAAAATGAAAAAGGCTAAGCACTAAACTATTTCTTGGAAGATATGAAAAAGCTTGAAGTAGCTAAGGAAACATCAGTAAATTCTAAGATAGAGTTAAAGCATATAATGGCCCTAATAGGGAGGACATTTTATCTATTGTTGGAGAACAATTTTATTTAAACATTATAACGAAATATGAACTTATGAAAATAGGAAACCATCTCAAACTATCTCCAAGATATTGTGTCCCTTTCATGATTCTCAAAAAGTTTTGAAACTCTATTTTATGAGTTAGTACTTCCTGAAGGTTTTCTACTTCACTCAATTTTCCATCTTAGTAGATTACGAATTTTGTATAAAAGACATTGAGTTAGACATTTGGATAATGGCTTCAGCACTTGGGAACCCTTAGAAATCCTTGGTGAATTTCTTTGGCTTGGACCCTCGATTAATCGCTTGATTGATCTTAAGCCTAAGAACAAAATTATTAACTTGATTAGAGCCTTGCTTAAGAAATTTGTATCCTTGGGATTAATTATCCTAAGCTATGAAATCCTTAGTCTTGGAAGAAGCTTTTCCCAAGTGCTAGCTTGGTATGTACATGAAGCCAAGGTTTCAATTGAGATAGAAGCCATGTTTCTTGACCTTAAAAGGTGTCCCCATGAGGACACTTTAAGGGATACATGGAATTTTCATATGCCATACACCCCTTGGTCTGCTCATATATATATGGGCGGGTTTCAATGGATGGATACATATTCTTATTCTCATCTAGTGGAAGATGTCATCTTGGCAGTCTCGACAATAGAGAGCCATTTAATGCTCTCTTGATCAAATACCACTTTAACTTCGGCACTATACAATGCAACCTCTTCCAAGCATTAAAAACTTCATACAAATCCTTTTCATAGTTGGAGTAATTTTTTAGAGTTGATTCTAGTTTCTAACTTTGAAATGCTATTTGTTTAACCATCTTGTACTAAAATTGCTCCTATAACAAACTCACTCACATCTATTTCCACTAGAAACAACAATAGAGATACACTATCTAGAATAATGGACTTGGAACAATAGACACTTTAATTTCTCAAGACTTTGGTTGTGTTCATCTTCCCAAGAAAATGATTTTTATTTCCCTTTAGGTATTTTCATCATTAGAACAATAATCTGAACATACCTCTTAGTGAATCTTCTATAGAATCTTGATAAATTAAAGAAGCTCCTACACTCTCCTAAATTTTCAGGATGTCTCCACTCCATTATAGCCTATCATCTAAGGGAATCCATCTAGACTCCATGTTTCGAGATGATGTTAAGAAGAGATCTAACCTTTAATTTGAAAAAAACACAGTTCAACTCCTTAGAAAAGAATGAATTTTTGCATAGAACATGGAAGATGTTTTTAAGGTATTCTAAGTATTCCTTTTTGAGCTACTATAAATCGTAACAACTTCAATAAACACTACAATGAACTTTCATAAATAGGGTCATAGCATGATATTCATGAGTACCATGAATTCGGGAACATAATTGGTGAGACCAAAAAACATCACCAAAAATTCTTAATGAACATACCTAATTCTAAAGGTATTGTTGGGAACATCATCTACCTTTATCCTAATATGATGATATCTAGATCGCAAATAAAACTTAGCAAGAGACATAGATTTTTTTAATGATCAAGTATATCGTCCTATCTAGGCATTGGAAACCCATTTTTAATAGTAACCCAATCTAATGCCCTATAAGCCATACACAATCACATAATTCCATTTCTTTAAATACGAGCATCGATAATTCCCATTGGGAATTAGTAGGACTAATAAGCCCTTGGACTAAGTAATCCATAATATGAGTCTCCACTTCTTAATTCTAAGATGCAACTCGGTCTTTGCGGCATGTGGGTAAGTCTATCTTAGAGTTCCCTTCTGCAATTAAACTATGAACACTCCACCTTTTCCAAAACTATCTCCTACATACTGTATTTCATTCCAAATACTTAAGAGAATAGGACGTTATTTCCCATGAATTCGTTATTTCCCATGAATGTACGTGGCTTTAGATCTTTGTAAAACGGTATTTCCCTAGAATTCTCTTCCTTTGAGGTGCTGAGAGGTCTAGGATCCCTTCTATCGATTTTAGAGGTTTCATGAGAAGAAGTGTCGTTTTTCATGATTTTCAAATGTTATCAAAGAGCTTATTTGGGTTTCAACAATGATGAGATGTGTTTTAAATTGTTGAAAGGCTCATGTCATACTCCCTAAGAGAGAGTCTAGTTTGGTTTTCCTATCAAGAAGCTTACGATGTTGAATATGTGTAATAGATTCATCATAAAAATCAACCTCTTGCTGAGCATTTTTCATTCCCAACTCTTGGTTTTTTTCCTAAGGCATTTATTGGTACTTATGTGGAGGATTATCTATTTTTTTCATGAATTGAGTTTTCATTTGAATATAAGGAGTCGAAATTGATACAAAAAGAAGAAAAGAAAGTACTCAAATGAGAGAAATAGTTCAAAAACGCTTTTCTAATGATATCCAAAGTCGTCAACGTGAATTTAAATCCATTCTCAACGCTTTTATCCTCTTTTCTAATCCCCGCTAGTCCCAAAATAGGTTTTGCAATGTCTTATTGACTTAAGGAAGCCTAGAGGAACATTAAATGCCCCATCAAGTCTTTAAAACAACCTCAAATCATATGAATCTGTGTTTGTGGGACGTTTTTGATCCTTGTGAGTCCTCACAAGTAAATATATATATATATATATATATATATATATATATATATATATATATATATATATATATATATATATATATATATATATATATATATATATATATATATATATATATGTGTGTGTGTGTGTGTGTGTGTGTTGAGAAACTAGGACTTCTCTTGTTGATCTATTTCCAAGCTCAAAAAAATGAGCTGGACTCTTGAGTTTATATAGTGATGCTTTAGAACATGTTCCTAGAATTTGTAGAGATTTCGGTAAGCGTTTTTGGCATACAATATGTTATCCAAATGATATATCCTTGAATCACTTTGAAAGAATGTAAGATAAACTTCAAGAACCACTTAGTATCCAAAGAATAGATTATTTTACCAAAACTAAACACCTTGTTCAAGTGGAGAGTATAGGTGTAGACTCAAGTAGGTAGAGATGAGTCTTTCCAATATGGTATTTTTCACACTATGAAAAATCCATAAAAATATTAATGCATGAAGAGTTCTTGATGTGTTACTAAAGTAGTCACTCATGAGTTTATGTATTATAAAAGTTTTGCTGAATCTTGTAGCAAATGATCTCTAATCTCATATGCAAAAAGAGGAAACATAGAAAATCCAATATCTCCTATAGTGGATCTTTCATGGGATTTTATCTTTAACAATCTATAAATTCCATATTATTATCCCATATAGAAGTATTTAAAGTATAGAGAGGTATCTACAAGTCACATCAAGGGATGAATTCTTCCAATTTAGGAGTGTGCAAATAGTCTACTCTTCACGTTCTCACGAAGTAGATGGTTGGTTTCTCCTTGGTTACCTTTGTGTGTCAATGTAAACATCTTGTAGGAGGCATTTGTGCATGTAAGCTTTGAGGTGAATCTAATGGCTCTAACTTTAGTGCAGTGGATGCTTCCCTATGAACTCTTTGTTGATCTTTTGTTGAGAGATGTTTAGGGGATCCTTCAAAGACATGAGCTACATACAAGAAATAACTCGATGGGATCTCATACTATGATATTACAACACAACAAGGCAGGATGTCAAGGATAATAGGCTACAAAATTCTAGATCAAAGCACAAGACTAGAAATTGAACTCAAACTTGGAAAGTACTTACTGTGAGATTATGACTCCTTGAGATCCCAAGACTAGAATTGGAAAGACTGAATATATATGTGGCCAACCCATCCTTATAAGTTTCCAAGGGCAGTTCATGAATGGGAGTTATGAATTGATGAAGTCATAAATTTGAAACATGACTCTAAGTATCATAACAAAGAAAGTAGAAAATCAATCTTTGGGTTTTATCACATTTTGAATGCAATAAAGCATTAGTTTCTCCAAATTCTAAACCATTCATGAGATAAAGAAATTCACATGGAATATGAGGTTTAAGATGGTTTCCTTTGTCCATGACATCACCTCCCTCTCGAGTGATGAGTTCCATGAGGAGCATTCTCTAGTTTCAACTTCATTTGATTTTTGTTATGAATTTCTCAGACATTGATTGGTGTTTTTTGAAGGTTTTAGCAGGCTCCCATGTATAATCATTGATATCATATCCCTTCCAATGAGCAAGGTACTCCAATATTCCTCAATATATTCTTGAATCTAGCACATGCTCAACTTGGAATTCTTCATGGTCATCAATTTTGATAGGTGATGAAGCACTAGGTCTCTTCCCCCTGAATGGTGGACTAAATCTTGCCAAAATGTCACAAGAGCACAAGATTGTGCCACTCGACTAGAGTAGACAAGTTTTAACAATTATACTTTTGATTACACTATCACCTATGTAGGGAAATTAATACAAGAATATGAAATTGTTACAAGAGGTCCCACAACCTCAAAGTAATACAAATGGATGAATTAACTGGAGATGATACAAGAGCGTTGGAACATCAAGCTTACACTATGCTTGAGGTGGATTTGATCTACATCCAAAGCTATCGCGCCGAAAGAATATCCGTTGGAGAGTTTTTTTTTCTTATGCTCATTTATTGTATTTTTTGAGAGATTTGGTTCATTTACCGTTGTAAAAGCCTTGAGCTTTACACATGTAAAGGTAGAAATATAGAGCCCAAATCCCACGAATTTGTGGTGGTTGAAGTTGCATTCGTATCAATCACTTAAAAGTAGATCAAACTAGATCTTCACTTTTCCTAGATTATAGAAAAGTGAATTGATTCCCTCCAACAACCATTCCCACCTTCATTTGAATTCAAAATCAACTTGTAGAAGTCGTGGAACACTCCTAGATCTATATAAAGACTTGGAATTACTTTTAGAATACATGGAAGCAATATACATACACTTCTGACCATCATTGTCTTGCTCCTTCAATTCTCTGCATCATCTTTTTCGCCAACAGTAAGCTTGCAGAGGCTGCTGCTCTCTCTTTAGAGCTCCAAAATGAGTGCAAGATGACTCATTGGAAAGGTATACGTGTCTACTTTATGCTTATTAATTTTCAAAGCATTTTGTTTGGTACATTGGGATAAATATGGGTTTTTCTATCTCGGGGCAATCTCTACATATTCCTGAAAAATAGGAAGTACCACCGGTGAATGTCGCATTACTTCCTATAGCATATTTTGCTTAGTCCTTATACTTTTATGCATTCCATACACTCAACCCTATGTGTATCACTCCAATAAAAGGATTTTTTCTAATTGTAATCACGCTGTTCGCTATGGGCATTTGAAGTTCATTGTCTCTTCCATATATAGTAAGTTTTTTGAGTTAGTCGACCCGTGAACCTATCTGTTTTGTATCGACTCATTATCCTTGATGCTCCAAAGTACATAGTGTTTTTCTTTGCACTTATGATATACCTATAAGGTCTATTTGAGTCTCCGTAAGCTCAAGGGCTGGTCTTCTGCCGGTTGGCTTGACCAAACTTGGTCGCTTCAAAACGCACTTTTCTACCTTCTACAAGCTTCTCCAAGTTCTGTCAGTGGTATCAGAGCTAGATCAAGATGGGTGATGGCTTTCCCTCAATGAGCGAGAAGCTTGATCAACACAACTATGCGGCTTGGCAAATAAGAATGGCGGCCTACTTGCAAGGTAGAAATCTTTATGACATTGTAGCAGGTGATGAAGCTATGCCTATTCCAAGATCCATAGGAGGATCTACATAAGAGGACACAGATAAGCTCACACTTTGGTGCGCAAGGGATGCTCAAGCAAGGTTGTACATACTAAAATCTATCTCTGACTTTCTATTACCACATATTAGAGGATGCAAGACATCACAAGGGACTTGGGATGCCCTCAAGACTTTCTTTTCTGCTAGTACCAAAGCAAGAAAGAATCATCTTTGGAACGAGTTCAACCAAATGAAGAAGACACCCAAACAAAGCATCACAGAGTTTGTTACCAAGGTCAAGGAGATTGCAGATCAGTTAGCATCCATTGGAGAGTTGATTCAAGAAGAGGTCATCATGAGGCAAATTCACAAGGGCATTCGAAGTGATAAGCAGTGGCAATCCTTCACGATGGCTTATAATCTCATCATGGATGTGTAGAGTCCAGACTTCAACATCTTTCTTGGACAACTCTTCAATCAAGAAGCCAACAATAGCATAAAGGAAGGTAACTCCTATCATGGTAATTCAACTAGTGCTCTATATGCAAATAAGAAGGATAAGAAGTAGAAAGGCAAGCAGAAGGAAGAAGATGAAGAAGAGACTTCCCAAGCCAACTTTGCAAGCAAGAGCAAGTGGAAAGGGAAGAAGAAAGAACCAAAGCAAGAAAAAGACAAAGGTTAGAATGTTCAACCTTGTGCCATATGCGATAAGACGAACCACACCACTCAGAATTGCTGGTTCAATGGGAAGACCCAGAAAGCAAGTGCAAGAGGTGGATATGGCAGCAATAGAGGTAGAGGTGGACACAATTTCAACAATAACAATAGAAGCTATAATAGAAGGGACTACAACAATTATTCAGAAGATCAACCACATGAAGACTCATTGCTTCTTATGAATCTAAGCCATAAAGAAGGTAAAGAAGATGATCATTTGTTCTACATAGATTTAGGATGTTCCAATCATGTTGTAGGCAACATTGCTCTTCTATCTGACTTGGAATGTCCAAAGCATAGACATGAAGTGCAAACAGGGGATGAGATGAAGCACAATGTGGAGAAGATTGGTAATGTCAAAGCTTCCAATGGCAGGACAAACATTCTAAGTAAGGTTCTCTATGTACCCATTATCACTAAAAACCTAATAAGTGTAGGTCAAATAGTTGAAAAAGGCTTGCAAGTTAGGTTCACCCAACATGGAGCTTTTGTGGAAGATCCATGTCAAGGCTTCAAGAAGATAGCCCGAGGTGAGAAGCATGGTAGGCTCTTTACTTTTGAAGTAGGAGAAACCAAGAACATAGCTCTATTCAACTTTGGGTCTCAAACCCTAAGTGAGCTTGAAGTGTGGCATAAGAGACTTGCTCATGTGAATGAAAGAACTTTGAAGGATATATGCAGGTATCAAAGTGTTCTAGGACTGCCGAACATATCAAAGCAACACATGATCAACACGTGTGATGCATGTCAGATTGGGAAGGCACAAAGACAACCATTCAACCACAAAGGCTACATCCACAACAACTTATTGGACTTAGTACATACAGATATATGGGGACCAAGTCAAGAACCTTCATTGGCAGGATCAAGGTATTATGTCTCAATTATTGAGGACCATAGTAGATGGACTATTCTATACTTTATCAAGAGTAAGAATGAAGTGTTTGATTGCTTGAAGAAGTATCTTGCACATGTGGAGAATGCTTGAAGAGAAGAAGTTGCCACACTATCTATGGGCAGAAGCTATTTCAACTGTTGTGTACCTTGTCAATCGACTACCATCCAAATCACTTCAAGGTATGACTCCTTATGAAGCAGCATGGAAGAAAACCTAGTCTTGGACATTGCAAAGTTTTTTGGTTGTTTAGCTTATGTTCATGTACCATCACAAATAAGAGGTAAGCTAGAAGAAAGGGCAACAAAAGTAGTGGTTATTGGATATGATTCGACTCAGATGGGTTACAGGTTCTTCAATCCTTCAACCAAGCAATTCACTACAAGTAGAGATGTTGTGTTTGAAGAACACAGGTCTTGGTATGATGAAGACAAAAAAAAGGTAACACTACCATATGATCTTGATTCGAAGTCTCATCAATTAGGAAGAAAGCATGATACACAGGTCCAGGATCCAAGAAGTGATACAGACGATGAACAAGATGAAAGAGAAAGGGATTACAAGCTATGGAAGTCAAGAGACAAAGCAAAGATGCAAGAGGTTGGAGAATTCTCCAAACAAGCACCTAGAAGATGAGCAAAAGAGAAGAAACAGCCTGAAAGGTGTGGATATGATTCCACGTTTGTTACGAAGCATTCAATCTACTTGGCAAAAGACTCTATTTCAGAGGAACCCTCAACCTATGAAGAGGCAAAGGGAAACCCTAATTGGGAAAAAGCCATGAACGAAGAGATAGATGCATTGAAGGAGATGGACACTTGGGATTTGGTTCCAATGTCGTGGAATCAGAAGGTAATTGGTTGTAGATGGGTATATAAAGTTAAAAGAAATTCAGATGGATCAGTTTGCAAGTACAAGGCAAGATTAGTTGCCAAAGGATGCTCACAAACTCATGGTATAGACTATGAGGAAACATTCTCACCAGTTGCAAAGATGACTACAATCAGGACATTGATAAGTGTAGCTGCTGCAAGGAATTGGAGACTCCTCCAACTTGATGTGAAAAATGCATTCTTGAATGGTTGGAAAAGTGAAGAGGTATACATGTCACAACAACCAGGTTTTGAAAACCATAATCATCCATCTTATGTTTGCAGACTTAAGAAAACATTGTATGGATTGAAACAAGTTCCTAGAGCTTGGAATTATAGGTTGGTTACATATCTTCAAGATCAAGGGTTCAAAGCTAGCAGCTCAGATCCTTCTCTATTCATCAAAAGGGATCACAATGAGGTTATTGTAGGAAAGTGAATTGATTCCCTCCAACAACCATTCCCACCTTCATTTGAATTCAAATTCAACTTGTAAAAGTCATGGAACAATCGTAGAGTCTATATAAAGACTTGGAATTACTTGTGCAATACATGCAAGCAATATACATACACTTGTGACCATCATTGTCTTGCTCCTTCAATTCTCTGCATCATCTTCTTCGCCACCAGTAATCTTGTAGAGGCTGCCGCTCTCTCTCCATAGCTCCAAATTGAGTGCAAGATGACTCATTGGAAAGGAATCAGTGTCTAGTTTATGCGTTCAAATTTTTGAAGCATGTGGTTTAGTTGATTGGGAGAAATATTAGTGTTTCTATCTCAGGGTCAATCTCTGCGTATTCCTGAAAAATAGGAAGTACCCCTGGAAAAATGTCGCATTCATTCCTATAGCATATTTTGCTTATTCGTTATACTTTTGCGCATTCCATACACTCAACCCTATGTGTATCACTCCCATAAAAGGATTTTTTCTAACTGTAATCACGCTGGTCATATGGCCATTTGAAGTTCATTGTCTCTTCCATAGATAGTAAGTTTTTTGAACTAGTCGACTCTCGAACCTATTTGTTTTATATCGACTCATTCTTGTTGATGCTCAAAAGTACATAGTGTTTTTCTTTGCACTTATTGCATGCCTATAAGGTCTATTTGAGTCTCCATAAGCTCAAGGGCTGGTCTTCTGCCGGTTGGCTTGACCAAAATTCGTCGCTTCGAAACGCACTTTTCTACCTTCTACAAGCTTCTCCAAGTTCTTTCAGTGGTATTTGAGCTAGATCAAGATGGGTGACGGCTTTCCCTCAATGATCGAGAAGCTTGATCGACACAACTATGCGGCTTGGAAAATTAGAATGGAGGCCTACTTGCAAGGTAGAAATCTTTATGGAGTTGTGGCAGGTGATGAAGCTATGCCTATTCCAAGATCCATAGGAGGATCTACACAAGAGGAAACAGATAAGCTCACACTTTGGTGTGCAAGGGATGCTCAAGCAAGGTCGTACATACTAAACTGTATCTTTGACTTTCTATTACCACATATTAGAGGATGCAAGACATCTCAAGAGACTTGGGATGCCCTCGAGACTTTCTTTTCTGCTAGTACCAAAGCAACAAAGAATCATCTTTGGAACGAGTTCAACCAAATGAAGAAGACACCTAAACAATCCATCATAGAGTTTGTTACCAAGGTCAAGGAGGTTGTGGATCAATTACCCTCCATTGGAGAGTTGATTCAAGAAGAGGTCATCATGAGGCAAATTCTCAATGGCATTCAAACTGATAAGTAGTGGGAATCCTTCACGACGGCTTATGATCTCATCATGGATGTGTAGACTCCAGACTTCAACATCTTTCTTGGACAACTCTTCAATCAAGAAGCCAACAATAGCATAAAAGAAGGTAACTCCTATCATGGTAATTCAACTAGCGCTCTATATGCAGAAGGATAAGAAGCAGAAAGGCAAGAAGAAGGAAGAAGATGAAGAAGAGACTTCCCAAGCTAAATTTGCAAGCAAGAGCAAGTGGAAAGGGAAGAAGAAAGGTCCAAAGCAAGACAAAGACAAAGGTCAGAATGTTCAACGTTGTGCCATAAGCGATAAGACGAACCACACCACTTAGAATTGTTGGTTCAATGGGAAGACCCAGAAAGCAAGTGGAAGAGGTGGATATGGTAGCAATAGAGGCAGAGGTGGACACAACTTCAACAATAACAATAGAAGCTATAATAGAAGGGACTACAACAATTATTCAGAAGATCAACCACATGAAGACTCATTTCTTCTTATGAATCTAAGCCACAAAGAAGGTAAAGAAGATGATAGGAAAAACATTCTAAGTAAGGTTCTCTATGTACCCACTATCACTAAAAACCTAATAAGTGTAGGCCAAATAGTTGAAAAAGGCTTGCAAGTTAGGTTCACCCAACGTGGAGCTTTTGTGGAAGATCCATGTCAAGGCTTCAAGAAGATAGGCTTAGGTGAGAAGCATGGTAGGCTCTTTACTTTTGAAGTAGGAGAAACCAGGAACATAGTTCTATTCAACTTTGGGTCTCAAACCCTAAGTGAGCTTGAAGTGTGGCATAAGAGACTTGCTCATGTGAATGAAAGAACCTTGAAGGATATATGCAGGTATCAAAGTGTTCTAGGACTGCCAAACATATCAAAGCAACACATGATCAACAGGTGTGATGCATGTCAGATAGGGAAGGCACAAAGACAACCATTCAACCACAAAGGCTACATCCACAACAACTTATTGGACTTAGTACATACAGATGTATGGGGACCAAGTCAAGAACCTACATTGGCAAGATCAATGTATTATGTCTCATTTAGTGACGACCATAGTAGATGGACTATTCTATACTTTATCAAGAGTAAGAATGAAGTGTTTGATTGCTTCAAGAAGTATCTTGCACATGTGGAAACTCTCAGATTCCATGTGAATCCTATATCTCATGAGTGGTTCAGAATTTGGTGAAAATAATGCTTCCATTGCGTTCGGAACGTGCCAAAACCCTAAGATCAATGGTCTTCTTGCTCGATTCCGACATCCAGAGACCATGCTACGAAGTGATGGCATCATCGATGACATCATCGATTCGTAACCGCCCTAGAACCGCCCTTGGAAAACCTATATAAGGAGGGGTTGGCCACATTCATAATCAGTCTTGCCAATACCAGCCTTGGGAGCTCAAGGAGTCGTGACCACCAAGTAAGTAATCTTCAAGTTCCAGTTCTAGTTCTTGTCTTACTCCTTGTTCTAGTCTAGTTCGTGGACATCCTATCTTGTCCCCTTGTAATGTCGTAGTACGAGATCCTGTCGAGTTCTTTCATGTATCTAGTTCATGTCCCAAAAGAGAGTTCTTGTAATCCAGATATCTTGTCTCATACTTACGATCCCGGGTTGTGGGATCTCCTGTATCATCTCTAGTCCAGTTTTCCATACCTATTGATCCCGAGTTCTAGGACGTCTTGTATCTGTTACATCTTCTTGTATTATTTTCCCTACGTGGGTGTTCTTGTAATCATAAGTATATTTTGGAAATCTTGTCTACTGTAGTCAGAGAGCACAATCTAGTGCTCCCCTGACATTTTGGCAAGACTATCTTCTATCCAAGACTGGGCATCATGGAGAACGCTTATGAACAGATCGTAGCATCACTTCAGAGTCTCCAACAACAAGTCGAAGACCTAAGTCATCGACAGACACAAGTCAACATGGGACATCCAATGCATGTAGGTGCACTCCTCCAAGAACTACAAGAACGAATCGGGAGTCTTCAAGAAAATCAAGGGAGTATTCAAGTGAATCAACAACCTAGTACATCATTTATGAAGGAACCCAAGATTTGCATGCCAGAAAAGTTCGATGGGGATCGCATAAAGTTTCGTGGATTTCTCCAGCAAGTTAAATTATACATCCGTATTGTTAAATGTTAATCGTTAAATTTCCAATTTCAGACTCAAAATACTTTCAAATTCATACGTTTCCGAACCTTTCCTAACCGTAAATTACCTCTTAGCCACGTGGGTCCTTGGGAGTGGTAGGGGTCTATTAGACAGAGGCCCTGTACTATTTTCCCAACTTATTACACAATCATAATTACTTCTAGCGTCTTAGTTCCGAGCGCAATTCTGAACAACCGATGAGTGTTCGTTGTATTGGACTTAGAATTTCTGAACTAATCCTGCTATGATGGTCTGAGCAGTAGTCCGGTGACTTGTGTCCAATAGAATAATCTACTTCAGTAAACGAAGATCACCTAATACGTACTTCTTCAGAACAGATAGGTATACCAAACACATATATATATATATATATATACTGAAATTATACAACTCATCGTATACCAATTACGAGCAACAAATGTCCTGACAACAAACGACTTGTTACATGCTTAACAATGACCTACTCGCACTTCAATCGTTACAGATGCTAGTTTTCCTGTGATCGGAATCAACATTGAACGTAGACTACTGCATCGAACTTGGTCCCTTACCAAAATGGTTAACATGCGATCAGTTCGGAACTACTTCCATACTTCCTTGTTCAGTATACTACTGACAAGTAACACACTGGACTTATTAACACTCAGAGACACACTCAACCATTACCAAACAGATTCGTAACACAAGATTACTAATTCGCAACTCTGCACTACGGAGTGAATAAACGACTAACCAAGCGCAGAACAGAACAGAAATCAACACAAACAATACTGAGACTTTGTAACAGTGTAATAATAATCTGACAAATAATCAGGCGAACAAAATCGCAATTCCAAGAAAAAACCGTTTCTCACAAGCGTCTCTCTCGCCATTCTCTTTACATTGCTTTATATATCTTTTTTCAAGATACGCGTACCAACTGTTTTTTTTTGCACGGATTTTGATAATTCCGGTATATCAGGCGGTCATTACGTCTGTCCCACTCTGGCGGTTGTCTAACATTGGCACGCACGGTGGACTCGAACCCGCAAGTTCCACAAAAATGTTTTCAGAGTTATGTTCAGATTCATTAATGATATTGGGAGCACCCTGTAGATTCTGTAAACTAATAGTATTTTCTTCGCCACTTTGGTGCGTCTGATTGTTTGTGTCAGTGTTCTGCTCCCGATTCACCTGTGTCTGCACCTGTAACAGTTCTCTTTGCAATTCTTGAATCGTCTGTTTGTATTCTTCAAGCTGATTTTCCTGTCGTTTAATGACTGTCATGAGATCGTTTTCATGGTTGGACAAAAAACAGGACTGTCTTTGATCAATTTGGGGAACAAGTATACCCAGCCATCTTCTACGAAAAAGTTTCCAAGTATCATGTACATGATTATACAATTGTTGTTTCAGTGACTCTATATCTATCTTTGTCATCAACGTAGCATCCAATTCAACACCTTCATTATTTAATAACTGGGTCTCCATTTCCTGTAAAACTTGTATTCGTGAACGCAAAACTTCATTTTCTGCTTGCAGGTTGGCATTCATGATAGAAAAGCTCATCATTTCGTCTTGTATCTGTTTTTGTATATTTTTCTGCCACTGGTTAAATTCTTGAAAAAACTTTTTAGCGTTAATCAACTCCGCTACTAATTGCCGTTGGTTACTCTGTAACTCCTTCAGTAAGCCTTCTTTTTCATCCAGTTCATTTTGCATCTGTTTCATCTTTTCTAATAATGAATTGGAATTATTCATATTAGCGAATAATATTTCTTTTTCCTACTGAATCATTTGTTCTTGTTGACGCAAATAATCAGAAACTTCTTGTAATTTATTTTGCAACCCTGTCACATAATTTGGTGGGAGATTGTCATTTGGCAACTTCCTTGGACTGACAGTTTGTAAGTGGTCTTCCATTCTGCGTTTAGTGGACAGCCTAAAAGGCGTTCCTATTGCCTTGTTCTGTTCTCTATTATCTGTGTGAAATAAATTTTCAGACGATGTAGAAATTTGTTCTGCTTCCTCTTGCTCTGCACTGTGTGGATGTCCTGTGTCTATCATGTTATGATCACAGGAATTAATATCTTGGGACCATCTCAGCTTCTGCTCTTTCACCGACTGCACGAATTTGAATATAGCAACTAAATATACTGCTATTCTGCTACTGGTTTGGGATCTTCGCTTATCCCCGACAAAGATTTGTGTATAGAGATGGTTATATAGCCACTGTGTCCAGCTAACTCTACCACCTCCTTCGGCATGTACTAATGGTGAGAAATTTTCTCTAGACATCAAATCACATTTAACTAAGAAACATAGTCTCTCCAAATACCACTTGAATTGTTCACGACGATTATATGTGGCATTTTTCATCATGTAATATCTTCTGCGGCTTTCGCAGTTTCCAAATTCTTTTCTCAGATCATCATTCGAACATTTAGGAAAACGTGCATCATCTCACAGCGGCAATTTAAATATGGCTGAAACTAACTGTGGTGAAAATTGTACCTGGTTTAAAATGAGGCCTTTTGTTCGTCGCATGCTATGTAACTGATTCTCTGCATCTTCATTACCTGTCCACTGCTCCCATGGTAACTTAGCAAACTAGAGGAGTCCGATCCTCCGTAGCCAGTTCTCATTCCTCCTAGAATGGATGTCGAGCTCTATTTTAAAGTCTGTGGAAAATAATATGTTGTTATGTTGAACCTTTAATGTTGCAGAAGTCATTGAGTCATCTTCATCATCCTGTAATGTAGTGTTTGTTGTAGTCACAACACGGTTCTGTGCAGTTGCGCGCTTCCTGAGTCGCCATCTTAGTATATCGGATTCAGGCATGGTTGTAAGGCTCGCAGAAAAATAATATGTTGAATATTTGTTAACTAGCACCAAAGCTCGAAGAATACTATACTGAAAAATACTATGCTAGGCATATGCATTTTATAAGCATCAGAGCTTGAACTGCCTTTTGCTGGAATGATTATATTTCATTCGGACATGACACTTCATTCCCCTTACCAAAATTGTAGCATAAAGAATCATCATTCTGCATTTTATCCCGTAGATCGATGCTGGACTTAGCAAGTCTTTTACATGTGCGAAAAAGTATCATGAAACAAAACCTTGGTATCATACTCAATTCGAACTCATCATTACATTGCGAAATCGCATGACCGAATTTTACTATTCTTCTATGAGACCTTTGAGGTACATATTCCTGGCTAATCTAAATGTACGAGCTATTTTTTTCTTAAGGGTTTCTAATAATTGCTTCAGAGTGTCGGGTTCTAAAATCTGCGCATCTATTCTCACAGAACTAAGTGCGATGGCTTCAGTAAGCAAAATTTCGGCCTGGGTTTGCAAAAAGGCCTCCTGTAAATAAAAATCATTGGATAATGCAGCGTCCCGGGATGTCTTCATTTCGGTGACTTTCTGCTGCATATCCGTGACTCGATCCTTCTGATTTCGCAATTGGTTGTTGAGTCGCTCGCATTGCTGGTTCTCAAATTCATCGTTTTGAAAAATGCATCTCGTTCTCTTCGAGCATCTGCCAGATCCTTTTGGTATTTTGCTTCCCTGGTTAATTGGCGTCTCAGCATTCTGTTTACCTCGTCCAAACATTCCTGGGCTCTTCGTAGCTCGTCTTGAACTTGTTCTGCTTCTCTCTGTTGGTCTTGATTCTTCTGGATGGTTTCCTGCAACTGGGCCTTCGTTTCTTCGACCAATTCTTCTAGGGATGAGCTGATGTCTTCTTTTTCTTGGAGTGCGGTCTTTAATTCCCGGATTTCTTTGTGTGCTGCGTGTAATAGCTGTTCCTTGGCGGCAAGCTGCTCTAGTGCTGCATCCCTTTGCTGTATGAAGGCCTGTTGTTCCGAAAATTACGCTTGGAGGTCTGCTAATTGTGTCTGTAATTGATGATTCTCCGCTTTTACGGCGTCGACTTCTTCTTGGAGTGGGGTGATGTCAGCTTCCAGGAGGTCGACTTTGTGCTGTAGGTCTTGCCGAATGGTATTTGCGACCTCACTCAGCTGTACCGGAAGTTATTGTGAGAGGGTAATGAGCATTTGGCCCATGGCGGCCAGTTCAGAAAAGAGCGGAACAGAGGAAAGAAGAAGTGGGTGTTGTGGTGGTGTAGAGGTTTGGGTATGGATTTGGGGGGATGTCGGGGGTGAATAATTGGGGGAGGATGAAGAGGATTCGGAAATTGGCGGCGGGAAAGGGTTGACTGATGGGGACTTGATGGATGGGTTGGTGTTCACCTGTAATGTGGGTGATGGTGGATTCTACGACCTTCAGTAGGGTGTTGAGTGCGCTGTCGATCACTTGCTGTTCATCTTCTCGTCGTGCTAATGCTTCTTCGGTTGAGACTGGTTTTGTTTCTGTGTGATTCTGCTGGTCGTGGTGGTCGGCCGATGATTCGTTGTGGATGGAAGTGGCTGTGTCGTGGAAGGTCTCTTCTTGTTCTTCGTTTCGGGTGTCCTGATTTTTTCCGGCGGACCCTTGTGCTTCGCTTTTTGAGGAGCTGATCCGAATTCTCTTATTGCGGAAGAGCTGGTTGATCTCCTCATCTTCTTCTTCCTCGTCGTCGAGTGGTTGAACTGATTCTTCGAGCCTAAGTACGGGACCTTGGGGTGGTGATTGTGCGGCAAGGATGGCTGGGAAAAGGAATGAGATGATATGGGGAAGGCGAGAGCGCGGGGTGGTACCCTTTTGGAGTTGCTTTACTATAGCTACACATTCTTTATGGATTCTAAGGAAAAAATATGAGGCGAAGTTTATGGGTTCTCGGGCAGCTAAATCTAAAGCGGAATAGAATGGGCGTGAGATGCCGTAGGTGCGCTTCTGTAGGTTGAGTATGGCGACTAAGAACTGCAGGGCGGATCGTTCGGGTTCGGGGCGGCAGAGAATGGCGTATTCGTTGGACGAAGAGCGGGGGAATAGTTCGGTCATGCGGGCGGGGGGAATACTAGGGCCATATTCACGGCCTTGCGGATTGAGGCGGTAGGCTTCAGCGAAGGCTTGGAAGGTGATGACTTTCGCGAAGGGAGCGAGAGGAAGACCCATTGGCGTTCGGTGGCGGGGCACTGAGCAATGGTGGTGATGATTTGCGTGAAGAAAGGATGGACTTCTACTGAGTGCCAAGGCAACTCAGCGAAGTTGGCCAACCCTCTGCAACGCAGGTATTCACCTACCTCTGTAGGGATACCATCGCGGAAGGCAGCATAGTTGGCTATCGCTTCCATGGCGTTTACTGAGACAGACAATGAACACGGATGCAGAATGCACGAGGGCTTAGAATACTAACATACAACACAATAGCTTTTTTCGGCGTTGTCGACAGAGTTAAGTAGAAACAACACGGTGGGGAGGAGAAAGGGGTTGGGTATCATTGTGTAGTGTGGGAATAATGCTGGTTTTCATGCAGGCGTGCGTACTCGAGTGACTGGTAAGGGGGCGGCTGGTCACATAAAGACTGTACAAAACATGGCTATTTATAAAAAGCAGAAGAGAAAAAAAAGAAAAGATTAAACAAAACGCGGTCCATCGTCGAAAAATTTAATGCGGGCTAGTGGCGTGATGATATGGCCGCAACTTCGACCCATTAATTACTTTTGGGAGTGGATTTCCAATCAACGTAGTCAACCGAAAAGTTGCCGGACAGACTTGCTCTGAGATCTTAAAAGGGCCGAACCATCGTAGTTTGAACTTTCCTGCTGCTCTATCCGACTTTGCGTTATAGAAGAGTACAAGCTGACCTACCAAAAAGATTGGAGTCTTCAAGGCCCCAATCTTACAACCACCGGACTGGGACAATCCGTTCCATGTTTTTGTCGACGCTTCAGATATTGCGATCGGCAGTATTCTGATGCAGCAAACACATAAGTGGTTTCGCCCTCTTTATTATGCCAGCAGAAGGCTTGCACCTGCAAAAAGGAATTATTCTACCACCGAAAGAGAATGTCTAGGATTAATTTACTCCATCAAAAAATTCAGACATTATCTACTAGGCCGGAAATTCACATTCCATGTGGATCATGCTGCCCTCGTCTATCTAGTAAGACAACAACATTTAGGCGGACGCTTAGCACGATGGGTGCTACTCTTGCAAGAATTTGATTATGAAGTCATTCACCGACCCGGAAATGCACATGCCTTAGCAGATTTCTTATCTCGTCTAGATTCTGGTGAAGCTCTGATAGGCATAGATGACACGACTCCAGCGATTTATAGTTCTGAGCCACTGACCGATGAGACTACCGAATCACAAGCACCATCTACATATTATGATCAGATTCTAACTTTTCTCACCGAAGGATGCTTTCCATCCGAGACTGCCAAGGCAGTTCGAAGGAAAATTGCAGTCTTTAGTCGCCGATTCCGGTTAGTTGCTGGAGAACTATATTATGTAGATCACACTGGAATCTTACTTCGATGTGTTCCTCCGCATGAGATTAACTCGGTCATCACAATGGCTCACTCGACCCCTACTGGTGGTCACTTTGCCACAGATTTGACTCACCGGAAGATTCTGCAAGGAGGTCTCTGGGGGCCAACTATGTATAGAGATGTGGCCCAATTTGTAAAAAACTGTGATAACTGTCAAAGGTCTAGACAACCACTGCAACGACACTTCTTTCCCTTGCAGCCCATTATGCCACTTGAACCATTTCAGAAATGGGGATTAGATTTCAGAAATGGGGATTAGATTAGATTAGATACTTGAGTCAATCAAATGTAGTTTGGCATTCTTGAGTCCATTCGAACTGTCGGGGAGTTTTTGTGATTAGCATGTTCAGTGGTATAGCCAGATGAGCAAGCCATCGTAACTGTCTGCCATGCCACCGCACTTGACCCAGGAAGCGCATAACTTCTTTTGGTGTAGTGGGCACCGGAGCTTCTAATACTGCCGAAATTTTATCTGGATCTACTTGGATACCTTGTGCAGATACAATGTGGCCAAGTAACTTGCCACATGAAACCGCAAACACATATTTGTTTGGGTTTAAGCAGAGTCTATACTCTCGGCATTTCTGAAAGCAGCACCGTAAATGGAACAGATGTGCTATCCACTTACCGAAAATTGAAAAATCATCGAGATAAACTTGCATAAATGAAGTCAGATAAGGAGAAAATATTTCTTGCATACATCTTTGAAATGTGCTTGGTGCGTTTCTCAATCCAAACCACATTACCGTACAAGCAAAGACACCCCAATTGGTAATGAAGGCAGTTTTTGGTATATCCTCTTCAGCCATTCTAACCTAATTGTAACCACTCTATCCATCTAAGAATGAATACATTTCATGTCCTGCTACCCTATCAAGCATGGTATCCAGAAAGGGGATTGGGAAAGGATCTGGTACTGTTGCTGCGTTTAATTTTCGGTAGTCTACACAGATTCGTAGTTGCTTATTTTTCTTTGGCACGATCACAATTGGTGAAAATCATTCAGCATGTTCTACTGGTACGATGAATCCAACTTTTAATAATCTATCAAGTTCGGCTTTTACCTGTGATGCAAAATTGGGATTCATCCGGTAGCTGGGCTGTTTATTCGGTTTAGCTTCAGGCTTCAACATGACTCTGTGCTGATAGATGCGCGGATCTAATCCTTTCATATCTTTGTAATCCCATGCAAAGACGTCTGAGAATTCGCGAAGTAGTCGAATCAAATCAGCTTTAAATGTTTCCGGTAAGTTTTGCCTTATCTTTACAGGTCGTGGATGTTCTATGTCTCCTAGATTGTACGAGGTCAACTGGTCTTCGGAGACATAAAACTGTTGTGGTTTCTCTGTATTGTCTGTTGACTTGAATAGTGATTGTAATTCGTCGTCATGTGTTGAAACAATATCTTCCTGCTTAGAATTCCCGGTGATCGGTACAATTGTACAAACTGAAGTACTCCAGTTATCTATCACGGACTGTAGATCAACAGTCCCTAAGGTCATTAAATCAGCGTTATTCTTCAGAAATTCCTCTTCTTCATCATCTGATAGTCCATCTAACATGTGGACTGGTTCAGCAAAATATGGTCTAGCGTGTAGTTTGCAAGGTTGTATAGCATCTAATTTTACCACATATCTATGATTGGCATCTTTAAATGTAAGCTCTTATGCAGACCAGTCTTGTACTACCTTTGCATGCTTCAGCCAGGGTCGACCGAAAAGAAGGTTGTAGTCCAAAGTGGATTCTGGCAGATCTAGTATAACAAAGGTCATTTTAAAGGTCGTACCTTGTAAAGTGATGGGTACATTTCGCACAAGTCCTACAAGATGGACTCTAGATTGATCTGCTATTCTGATAAAAAATTGAACTGGTTCGATTTCGGTCCATCCTAACCTTTTGCATAATGCTGCGGTCGCAATGTTAACACCAGAGCCTCCATCAATCAATACTTGCGTGATCTTATGCTTTTTATACCATACTGTAATTAAGGGAACTGAATGATCAACCGTAGAATCAGGTTCCGGTTGAACTGCTGCTGTCGCCAGAATACAAGAAGGTACCGGACTGAACTGTTGTTGGAACTGTTGTCGAATCCCAGGTACTAATGCCAGTAGTTGGCCGAGAGGCAGAGTGATAGATGCCTTGGATAAAATTTCCCAGGCCTGTTGAGATTGTTTGTCCTGCTCCTTTGAACTTGAGGGTTCTGCTGATGTAGAAGTATCTGCTGTTATGTCTACTGCTGATGATGGCTCCGCTGCTGCTTCCTTTTGTTGGGTTCCTTCCTTTGTCGACGAGGCCTGAGTCACTAGAATAGGTTCTGGGAACACTGGTGGTTCTGTTGCGGTCCAATGACTAGCCTTGTTGTACATCCTATGTTGTGCTCGTATCCCTGGTTCGAATATTTCTGCTGCTGACTGCAGCTGTTTACCTGATCGGGTCTGGACTGTAGCAGTTTGCGTTTCTACCGGTGTAATTTGTACCATGTTGGCCATTGGGTTTTGCCGCTCCTTTTTACTTTGATCATACTCAGCTGCATCCTTGCAAAATCTTCTAATGTGCCCGAATTCACCATAAAAATGACTGCGTGGTGGTGGTAAATTGGGATTTTCCGGTGGTGGCCCGTTCTGCCAGCGATTTGGATTATAGTTCTTATTCCTCTGTCCTCGGTAATTTCGATATCCTTGCTGCTGATTGTTTCTCATTTGTGGAGGCACATAATGATTGGCTGGCTGCCCTTGTTCCTGGATAATTGCATTAACAGTTGCTGTTCCCTGTACTCTAGCGTTGTATGCGCAGTGTTCGGTGGTGTGTCCGGCAATGTTGCAGATAGCGCAGAATATCTGATTAAGTGCGCAATTGGTGCTGGTATGTCCTGAATTTTTGCATGTGGTGCAATATACTTGTTTGATCATATCTTCGGCAACATGTCTGTTTGTTTTTGCCCACTCCAGATCTTCTGTAAATCCGCCGACTTTGTTTTCCAGCTGCAGAGTCATTGCGATGACTGCATCAAGTGTCATAGCTCCGACACATCTTATGATCATGATCTGCTTAAGTTAAGGAACCAAGCCATTGATGAACCACTGGGTAATAACATCATCTGGTAAGTTAGCATGAGCCGGTGGTAGCTACCTTAAGTGTGTTCTGAAAAGGGTAGCATATTCCTGTACAGATTGATTCACTCTCTGTCTATTATTCTGCAGATAATCAAAAATTTTGGCTGGATTCTTTTTTAACCTGAATCGCTGCAAAAAAGCATCTCGAACTGCTTCGTAGGTGCCGAAATGATTAATATCGTATTCTGTGAGCCACTTGGCTACTTCATTGACAAGTGTAGATTGAAAGACAATGGCTTTGTAGGCCGGATCCGGTGCATGGTTGAGGACGGCGTAGCTTATCTCGAAAGTGCGTACGTGAGCATCCGGATCATCTCCTGGAAATCCACCAAACTTCGTGTATGTCACTCCCGTTGGAGGTGGCCTGGGTTGACATAACTGTTGTTGTTGTTGTTGTTGTTGCGCGTTCATCGTGAATGTATTATAACTTTCGTCTGTATTTCTGGTCTGAATATTTGAACTACCGGAATCTATATCGTCTGATGGCACACTTTCCAATGAAATAAGCTTGCTTACTATGTTGCGAATTTCTGTTTCAAACAGCCTTCCTTTTTCCTTGATATCCAATGTATGAAAACTTGCTTCCAAGCACGGCAGTTGGGCTGAAGATTCAGCAGAAAGTGCTAATTCGTCACTGAATAACTGAGATTCTCTTACCGAAATATCACCGAGATAAACCGAACTTGTGCCCGAATGCGGTGTCTTTTCACCTTCGCTGATTTCTTTGCCTAGGGTGTGTCTAATCGTAAGTGAATCTAAATCTTTTTCCAAGAGTGTTAAACTAGATTCCAATTGCGTCTTGGTAGGTTCTGGAATTACTATATCTTCGACAGACTGTGCCGAAATAGTACTGGAATGTACCAGAGACATAACACGTTCTACCGGAATATGACCGGAATCAGCTTTAACGTTCTGAACTTTCTTGACAATTGGGTCAGCCCTAGTTGTACTTCTACCTTCCAGAGTTGTCTTTAGTACTCCAGACTGATGGTTCTTGGGGTACGTTTCGCCAGACCGAGTAACCGGCATTTATCATTTTCCGTATTAATCGTGGATTATTACTAACGAAACAGTTTGCAACAATCTGGTTCTGTTGCTATTGACAATCAAACAATAATCTGATTCTGACAGATGACTGGCAATCTTGATGCCACTTTCCCATAGACGGCGCCAAATGTTAAATGTTAATCGTTAAATTTCCAATTTCAGACTCAAAATACTTTCAAATTCATACGTTTCCGAACCTTTCCTAACCGTAAATTACCTCTTAGCCACGTAGGTCCTTGGGAGTGGTAGGGGTCTGTTAGACAGAGGCCCTATACTATTTTCCCAACTTATTACACAATCATAATTACTTCTAGCGTCTTAGTTCCAAGCGCAATTCTGAACAACCGATGACTGTTCGTTGTACTGGACTTAGAATTTCTGAACTAATCCTGCTATGATGGTCTGAGCAGTAGTCCGGTGACTTGTGTCCAATAGAATAATCTACTTCAGTAAACGAAGATCACCTAATACGTACTTCTTCAGAACAGACAGGTATACCAAACACATATATATATATACTGAAATTATACAACTCATCGTATACCAATTACGAGCAACAAATGTCCTGACAACAAACGACTTGTTACAGGCTTAACAATGACCTACTCGCACTTCAATCGTTACAGATGCTAGTTTTCCTGTGATCGGAATCAACATTGAACGTAGACTACTGCATCGAACTTGGTCACTTACCAAAATGGTTAACATGCGATCAGTTCGGAACTACTTCCATACTTCCTTGTTCAGTATACTACTGACAATTAACACACTGCACTTATTAACACTCAGAGACACACTCAACCATTACCAAACAGATTCGTAACACAAGATTACTAATTCGCAACTCTGCACTACGGAGTGAATAAACGACTAACCAAGCGCAGAACAGAACAGAAATCAACACAAACAATACTGAGACTTTGTAATAGTGTAATAATAATCTGACAAATAATCAGGCGAACAAAATTGCAATTCCAAGAAAAAACCGTTTCTCACAAGCGTCTCTCTCGCCATTCTCTTTACATTGCTTTATATATCTTTTTTCAAGATGCGCGTACCAACTTTTTTTTTTTGCACGGATTTTGATAATTCCGGTATATCAGGCGGTCATTACGTCTGTCCCACTCCGGCGGTTGTCTAACAGTATGCAACCTGATAGATACCCTGACGAGGCATCCAAGTTCAGGTTTATTGGAACCTTGCTCTGTGGCCAAGCATTATCATGGTTTGCCCCAATCTTAGAGAAGAACATGGTAGTACTTCAGGACTATGAGGGGTTTCTTCGAGAACTCTCCACCACATTTGGAGATGCGGATACAAGTCGAGTAGCAGAAACAAAACGTTGAAAGTTAAGTCAAGGTAACCGCCCTTCCTCTACCTATGCATCTGAATTTTGGCAATTGATATGTGATCTCACTTGGCATGAAGACTATTTCATAAGCCAATTTAGATGGGGTTTAAGACATGATGTGAAGGACCTTTTGCTCACAATGCCAGAGGTTAAAACATTGAATGAATATATCATGTAAGCTATTCAATGTGATAACTGACTTTTTGAAAGGAAACAAGAAAAACAAGTAGAAGGAAGACCTCGCCAGTGGAAACCTTTCCCAACCCACTACTCAAGATGAGTCCATGCCTGAACCTATGCAAATAGATGTAACTAGGTTTCAACCTCTAACACTAGAAGAGAAACAGAGAAGGAGAGTTAATAAGTTATGTCTCTACGGTGGAAACCCTAGACATATTGCAATTAATTGTCCGAACAAGAGAACAAACTCTAGAGTCGCAACCACCCTTGTAGAGCAGGGAAACGAGGAAGTCCAGTTGTAAAAGAGACCCTGCAGCCGGACCATGATATAAGAAAGGGTCTCATAATTCTAGATACACCCATAGAAACATGTCTTGCACCTATCAAGTTAATCATGCCCAAGAAGACCCTTTCCCTTACAGCCCTAGTAGATTCAGGAGCCTCCTCATGTTTCATCGATGAAGGACTGGTTAAGAAACATGGAATTCTTGTACTTCGGAAGAACAAACGAGTAGTAGTTGAAGTAATAGATGGACGACCTCTAGCATCTGTGAATATAACGATGGAAACCACACCATTAAGAGTACACCTTGGTGACCATGAATCCCACATATGTTTCAATGTAATATCAAGCCCTGTACATCTAGTTATCATTGGAATGCCTTGGCTAAAGAAGCATAATCCAGACATTAATTGGGAAAATAATAAAATCAGTCGTTAAGATATCCAGAAGAACCCAACGTATGTTGGAGCCAAAGCCTTCATACATGTAGTAAGGAAGGAACCTACATATATGATCTATGTATACCAGCTCAAGAAACCAAGAGAGATGATCTAGTACAGCTACCCAATCAATAAAAAGGCTTTGAAGATGTTTTTGAAAAGAGGAATGCAGATATCCTCCCAGAGCATAGACCTTATGATTGCCCCATAGATCTTCAAGAATGAGCACAGCCACCCTTTGGACCAATCTAGAGACTATCCCTAGACGAACTTACAGAACTACGCAAGAACATTGATGAGAATCTAGCAAAGGGGTTTATCAAACACTCGAAGTCTCCAGAAGGAGCCCCTATTCTATTTGTAAAGAAGAAGGATGGGACTCTCCGGATGTGTGTAGACTATCGTGGATTGAACAAATTCACTATAAAAAACAGATACCCTCTACCACTCATATCAGAGCTCTTGAAACGCCTTGGAAAAGCAAAATTCTTCACGAAAATTGATCTTCGAGGAGCTTACAACCTTGTCAGGATCAGAGAAGGAGACGAATGGAAGACAGTGTTTCGAACAAGGTATGGGCATTTTGAATATGTAGTTATGCCATTCGGTCTTACAAATGCTCCAGCTGTCTTCCAAAATATGGTGAATGATATCTTTCGAGAATATTTAGATGATTTTGTTGTAATATACCTTGATGATATCTTGATATTCTCCAAAAATCTAGAGGATCATGAAGATCATGTAAAGATAGTCCTAGAGAAACTAAGAGAAAAAGGATTATATGAGAAATTGGAGAAATGCTCTTTCCATAAGACAAAAGTGGAATTTTTAGGGTACATTGTATCAAATAAAGGAATTTTTATGGACCCTAAGAAGATTCAGACAATTCTTGATTAGCAACCACCTTCATGTTTTCAAGATGTACAATGTTTTCTAGGGTTTGCCAACTTCTATAGGATATTTATCAAAGATTACTCCAAGATAGTGACACCTCTTACCAAGCTTACAGGGAACTCCAAATTCTCATGGACCGAAGAAGCAGAAAAAGCATTTTAGACCTTGAAATCAGCATTCACTATTGCTCTAATTCTAGTTCATCCTGATTCTATTAAGCCCTTCTTCCTAGAGATAGATGCATCAAACTTTGCCCTAGGGGCCATTCTCTCACAATATGGAGATGATGGACACCTACATCCAGTTGCATATAATTCAAGGAAGTTTTCTCCTCTAGAAATTAATTATGAAATTCATAATAAAGAACTTCTTGCCATAGTGGACGCATTTGATACTTGGCATCACCATCTAGAAGGAGCAGCTCATAAAGTTATCGTGTATACAGATCACAAGAACCTAGAGTATTTTATGACCACCCGCATCCTCAACAGAAGACAATCTCGATGGAGTAACTTTTTATCCAGGTTTGAGTTTGTCATCACATATCGTCCAGGACTGCAACAATGTCAGTCAGATGCCTTGTCAAGAAGATCTTACCTTGCACCAAAGAAGGGTGAACAGGCCTTCGATCAACAAGAGAGTGTATTACTCAAGCCTGAGCATCTCCAGTTAGAAGCTATCTCTTCAACCCATCCTGAAGATTCAGCCTTGAATAATTTGATCCGTGAGAATCTACCACAAGATGAATTATTTTGTAATGTTAAGCAAAAAACTCAAGAAGAAAAAATCCAAGAAGTAAATGAATTCCAGGAAAAGGATGGGTTACTATTCTATAAGAACCTATTATATGTCCCTCCAGGAAAGCCCAGGATCCAAGTACTTCAACAACGTCATGACAACTGTGCAGTAGGACATTTTGGAGTAAATAAAACAATAGAACTCATATCTAGGGATTTTTGGTGGCCTCAAATGTGGAAGGAAGTCAAAGAATATATTCGAACCTGTGACACTTGCAATAGATCTAAGGTACCACGACATAAGCCTCATGGCCTCTTGCAACCTTTACCTATTCCAGAAAGGCCATGGACTTTATTATCTATGGATTTCATCAGAGATCTACCAAAGTCAGATAAGTATGATGCCATTCTTGTTATTGTGGATAGATTCACAAAGATGGCACACTTCATTCCAACTACAAAGGCAATCACGGGTGCAACCACTGCTAGACTCTTTCTCAGATACATCTTTAGGCTTCATGGATTGCCTCATGATATTGTGAGTGATCGAGGTCCACAGTTCGTATCTAGCTTTTGGAACAATCTTTGGAAGCTCCTTGGTGTTCAAGTTAAACTATCTACAACAAATCATCCACAGACTGATGGACAAATAGGACGGGTGAATCAAGTCCTAGAGCAATATCTCCGTTGCACTAGCAACTATCACCAAAATGATGGGTTTGAGTTGTTACCCTTTGTAGAGTTTGCCTATAACAATAGTGTTCATACATCTACCAAGCAAAATCCCGTCTTTGCAAACTATGGACAACATCCAAGGATGGATATAAAACTCTCAAATCATGTCAAGAACCTAGCTGCTAGAGACAAGGCCCAGTACCTGATGGACACAAAGAACTCAAGGAAGAGATCCATAAAGCTCAACAACAATATAAGTACTATGCAGATCAACATCGCGTCCAGAATCCATCGTATCAAATTCGGGAGAAAGTATGGTTACTCAGAAACAATTTGCAAACTTCAAGGCCTTGTGCAAAGTTAGATCATCAAAGGTTTGGTCCATTTACCATCTTCGCCAAGATTAATCTAGTCACCTTCAAGCTCCAGCTACCAAGTACCATGAGAATACATCCAGTTTTCCATGTATCTAAGTTGGAACCATATCAGATTTCACCATTGAGGGGGGAGAGACCTAGTTCTTCACCACCTATCGAGATTGATGATCATGAAGAATTTGAAGTCGAGCATGTCCTAGATTCGAGAATATCCCGAGGAAGACTAGAGTACCTTATTCATTGGAAAGGGTATGACATCAGTGATCGTACTTGGGAACCTACAGAAAACCTTCAAAGAGCACCAATCAAGGTTTGAGAATTCCATAAGAAAAATCCAATGAAGCCGAGACCAGAGAACGTGACCGCTCCTCATGGAACTCGTCGCTTGAGGGGGAGGTAATGTCATGGAAAAGGAAACTCTCAGATTCCATGTGAATCTTATATCTCATGATTGGTTCAAAATGTGAGGAAACTAATGCTTCCATTGCGTCTCGAATGTGCCAAAACCCTAAGATCGACTGTCTTCTTGCTCGATTTTGACATCCAGAGACCATGCTACGAAGTGATGACATCATCAATTCGTAACCGCCCTTGGAAAACCTATATAAGGAGGGGTTGGCCACATTTATAATCATTCTTGCCAATACCAGTCTTGGGAGCTCAAGGAGTCGTGACCGCCAAGTAAGTACTCTTCAAGTTCCAGTTCTAGTTCTTGTCTTGTTCCTTGTTCTAGTCTAGTTCGTGGACATCCTATCTTGCCCCCTTGTAATCTTGTAGTACGAGATCCTGTTGAGTTCTTTCGTGTATCCAGTTCATCTTCGAGAAGGGAGTTCTTGTAATCCAGCTATCTTGTCTCATACTTACGCTCCCGGGTTATGGGATCTCCTGTATCATCTCTAGTCTAGTTTTCCATACCTATTGGTCCCAGGTTGTGGGACGTCTTGTATCGGTTAGACCTTCTTGTATTATTTTCCCTACATGGGTGTTCTTGTAATCATAAGTATATTTCGGAAATCTTGTCTACTGTAGTCAGAGAGCACAATCTAGTGCTCCCCTAACAGAAACAAGCTCCTAGAGCTTGGAATTACAGGTTGGTTACATATCTTCAAGATCAAGGGTTCAAAGCTAGCAACTCAGATCCTTCTCTATTCATCAAAAGGGATCACAATGACCTTATCTATCTATGTGTATATGTAGATGATATTATTGTGACAGGTGATGATCTAAATGGCATTCAAAGGATCAAGAGACACATGCAAGAGGAGTTCAAAATCAGTGACCTAGGTGAGCTCACATATTTCCTAGGTATGCAGGTGATATACACAGATGAAGGAATGTATTTGACTCATACAAGATACATTCACGATCTTCTTCTCAAGTTCAAAATGGAGGACACTAAACCTGTAGGTACACCTTTGGAGATGAATCATAAACTAAGTGTTTATGAAGGTGAGAAAATTGAAGAATTTTAAAGAGAATCAAAGCTTGGTAGGTAGCTTGATATATGCTACTCATACAAGGGCATACATCTCATATAGTGTGGGAGTGCTTATTCACTTCATTCACTCACCGAGAAGACCACACATGGATGCAGCTAAGAGAGTACTTAAGTATCTCAAAGGTACAATCAATGAAGGTATATTCTATCCTTACTCTTAAGATTTGGATATCAAAATCTACTCAGATGCAGATTGGGTAGGAGCTAACGATGATAGAAAAAGTACATCTGGTTACTTAGCATTTGCAGGTTCGAAGCTAGTGTCATGGAGTTCCAAGAAGCAACCAACAATTGCTTTCTCTTCAACTGAAGCAGAGTACAGAGGCTTGACCATAGCAAATCAAGAGTCAATATGGTTAAAAGCATTGTATACAGATTTGGGACTTGTGAGTTCCAAACCTCACATATTTGGAGATAATGTAAGTTCCATGCATCTAGCGGCAAATCCTATTTTCCATGCGAGAACCAAGCACATAGAAGTCCATTACCACTTCATCAGGGAGAAGCTCATGGTAAAGGAGATTGACATTTCTTTTGTTCCTACTGAAAAGCAAGTAGCAGATATAATGACGAAGGCACGTGATAGAATAAAGCTTTGTAGATTCAAAGCTATGGCAGGTATTCAACCTATCAGAGAATGAAGACTCAAGCATACTCTAGCTTGAGGGGGAGCTGTTGGAACATCAAGCTTCCACTATGCTTGAGGCAGATTTGATCTACATCAAAAGCTATTGCGTCGAAAGAATATCCGTTGGAGAGTTTTTTTTTATGCTCATTTATTGTATTTTTTGAGAGATTTTTTGATGGTTCATTTACTGTTGAAAAAGCCTTGAGCTTTACACATGTAAAGGTAGAAATATAGAGCCCAAGCGCCACGAATTCGTGGTGGTTGAAGTTGCATTCAATCAAGCAATCAATCACCTAAAAGTAGATCAAACTAGATCTTCACGTTTCCTAGATTGTAGGAAAGTGAATTGATTCCCTCCAACAACCATTCCCACCTTCATTTGAATTCAAATTCAACTTGTAAAAGTCGTGGAACAATCCTAGAGTCTATATAAAGACTTGGAATTACTTGTACAATACATGGAAGCAATATACATACACTTGTGACGATCATTGTCTTGCTCCTTCAATTCTCTGCATCATCTTCTTCGCCGCCAATAATCTTGCAGAGGCTGCTGCTCTCTTTCCAGAGGTCCAAATTGAGTGCAAGATAATTCATTCGAAAGGTGTAAGTGTTTAGTTTATGCGTCTAAATTTTCAAAGCATTTGGTTTAGTAGATTGGGAGAAATATCAGTGTTTTTGTCTCGGGGTCAATCTCTACGTATTCCTGAAAAATAGGAAGTACCACCGATGAATGTCGCATTCATTCCTATAGCATATTTTGCTTATTCCTTATACTTTTGTGCAATCCATACACTCAACCCTATTTTTATCACTCCCATAAAAGGAGTTTTTCTAATTGTAATCACGCTGGTCGCTATGGGCATTTGATGTTCATTGTCTCTTCCGTAGATAGTAAGTTTTTTGAGCTAGTCAACCCGGGAACCTATCTGTTTTGTCTCGACTCATTCTCCTTGATGCTCCAAAGTACATAATGTGTTTCTTTGCACTTATTACATGCCTATAAGGTCTATTTGAGTCTCCATAAGCTCTAGGGCTGGTCTTGTGCCGGTTGGCTTGACCAAACTTCGTCGCTTCGAAACACACTTTTCTACCTTCTACAAGCTTCTCCAAGTTCTTTCAGTGGTATTAGAGCTAGATCAAGATGAGGCTTTCCCTCAATGATCGAGAAGCTTGATTGAAACAACTATGCGGCTTGGAAAATCAGAATGGAGGCCTACTTGCAAGGTAGAAATCTTTATGGAGTTGTAGCAAGTGATCAAGCTATGCCTATTCCAAGATCCGTAGGAGGACCTACACAAGAGGAGACAGATAAGCTCACACTTTGGTGCGCAAGGGATGCTCAAGCAAGGTTGTACATACTAAAATCTATCTCTGAATTTCTATTACCACATATTAGAGGATGCAAGACATCTCAGAGACTTGGGATGCCCTCAAGACTTTCTTTTCTGCTAGTACCAAAGCAAGAAAGAATCATCTTTGGAACGAGTTCAACCAAATGAAGAAGACACCTAAACAAACCATCAGAGAGTTTGTTACCAAGGTCAAGGAGGTTGCGGATCAGTTAGCATCCATTGGAGAGCTGATTTAAGAAGAGGTCATCATGAGGCAAATTCTCAACGGCATTCGAAGTGATAAGCAGTGGCAATCCTTCACGACGGCTTATGATCTCATCATGGATGTGTAGAGTCCAGACTTCAACATCTTTCTTGGACAACTCTTCAATCAAGAAGCCAACAATAGCATAAAGGAAGGTAACTCCTATCATGGTAATTCAACTAGTGCTCTATATGGAGATAAGAAGGATAAGAAGAAGAAAGGCAAGACTAAGGAAGAAGATGAAGAAGAGACTTCCCAAGCCAACTTTGCAAGCAAGAACAAGTGGAAAGGGAAGAAGAAAGGACCAAAGCAAGACAAAGCCAAAGGTCAGAATGTTCAACCTTGTGCCATATGCGATAAGACGAACCACACCACTCAGAATCGCTGGTTCAATGGGAAGACCCAGAAAGCAAGTGGAAGAGGTGGATATGGCAGCAATAGAGGCAGAGGTGGACACAACTTCGACAATAACAATAGAAGCTATAATAGAAGGGACTACAACAATTATTCAGAAGATCAACCACATGAAGACTCATCCCTTCTTATGAATCTAAGCCACAAAGAAGGTAAAGAAGATGATCATTTATTCTACATAGATTCAGGATGTTCGAATCATGTTGCAGGCAAAATTTCTCTTCTATCTGACTTGGAAAGTCAGAAGCATTTACATGAAGTGCAAACACGGGATGACACAAAGCACAATATGGAGAAGATTAGTAATGTCAAAGCTTCCGATGGCAGGACAAACATTCTAAGTAAGGTTCTTTATGTACCCACTATCACTAAAAACCTAATAAATGCTTTCATTTAGGATGCGTTAATTAGGACTAAAGGCATAGTCCAATTATGATTATCTCAACATGAAAGCTAATTAGAGAACTAAACGGTATTGAAATGACACAAAAGTATACAAAGTACTTTTTCAGTTTTAGGCATGCAGTTGAAATTTCTATTTCCATTCATGCACAAAAAATGAAAAGATTATTTGTGCATAAAAGAATGTTTTATGCACATCAAGTTTGCACTTGCTTGGGAAAGGTAGTTAATTCTCCAGTTCATGCACTTGAATAGTTACCTTTTGCCAGAATAGCAAGCTGGTTATTTTTGCATGGATGCTTGTTTGCATACCTATTAAGCTTGAGATTTTCTTAAGTTCATTACACTTGCATGTACTCACATGCATTTGCATCCAAGAATGGGCATTTGCATACATGAACATGCATTTGCATGCAAGTAGATGCATGAGCATACGCATGCTCTTTTGGTAAGTAGCTGAACACGTATACTTTCGTTCCTTTCTTTTTCTAACTTGACTTAGCTAGGTGGGAAAAATAGAAAATTACCTAGTTGGAAGGATCTTGACCATCATGCAACTAAGTATCTAGTCTATTTTTTCCCCAAAAGTGATACATATGTACCACCTAGTAGGAGTCTTTTTGAGGAAAAGAAAGCATGTTGAAAGTAGGTATTCATTTTTTTTCTTGTCATTAAGATGCCAAGAAAATAGGGCTACTTTTCAATGTGCATGGTCAGTCTAAGTTTGGGAAGAAATCTAGACATTCTTAGCAACTAACGAGGATTTAGTTATTTTTGGATGTTCATGTTCATGCACCCAAGTAGGGAAGTTTCTGTAGAAACCAATTGAACTTGTAAGTTCAACAAATTTTGGAAGGTTTAATACGTTAATATTCATCAAACATTGATGAAAATATTAAGTATTTTCTAGAATCCCTGGAACTCTAGTATTTATAGATGTTAGTTTCCAGAAATGCATCTCGAGGCATGATGCAAGGTCTTTAATCGACGCGAAAACTTTTGAAGGAAACTTGCTTGATTCTATTTAAGCTAACTCAAGGCTTAAAAAAGAAACCAAGACAAATTGGAAACAAGTTCTTTCCTAAAAGATTAGCTTCAAGCGGTAAAGCCTTGAATCTTATAAAAAATCAAGAATATCTTTTATAAGATTAAGTAATCGATTCCAAGCATTATTTGCTTGTGCAAAGTTTTCAAACAAGAACATGGAAACTTTATTAAAGCACTTTTCTAAAGATAAGAAAAGTATGCTTGGTGGTGTTTTAAGATAATTAGAGCTTAAAGAAGAGACCCAAGCTAGGTAATCTTTGGAAATTAAGCTATTTCCTAAAGATAAACTAATGAAAGAGTCCAATCAACTATTTCATTGGTTAAATGAGAATGTCTTTTGGACAAGCAAAGCCTTAAGTCTTGGTCTTATCCAAAAGTCTAGAATTCCTTTTGAAGATCTTTCTAGTAAAGGAGAAGATTCCAAGATGAATCATTAGACTGGAAAGCAAAAGATTCCAAGATGAGTCATTACACTAGAAAGCAAAAGATTCCAAGATGAATCATTAGACTTGAAAGCAAAAGATTCCAAGGTGAATCATTAGCTTAGTATTACTTGATTCCTTGGTAGGAATTAAAAAGTTCTTGAAAGAAAAATCTCCCCAGATATGAGACTAGCATCTTTCAAGAGAAGTTTTATAGCAAGTAATTCCCAACAAATCCCTAACCACCAGTTTGGTATTTAAGTCCAAATAGTGATATAACCTTAAGGTATATTATAGATTCTTAGCTTTGGAATCTGAAAAGCATTAGAAAATGCTTGGACTTAAGTTGAGGGAAAGATCTCTAAAAATCCTGCAGGTAAGCAAAGAAGCTTAAGATAGTTTAAGAGATCTTAAAAGATAAAGACTAAGTATTTATTTTTGTCACAAGTATCAACCAGACTTGATCAAACTTGGCCATGATTGTCCAAGAATGTGTGATTAGAACTACTTTTGTAGATTGCCCAAGTATTGGCAATAAAAAATTCCGTTAGGAAATATTCACTCAAGTTCCATTTATCAAATGAAAAAAAATGTGAAAAAGAGTAAGTTGTTCCAAGTCTGAACAGAGTGATGCAATTCCAAGAATGTAGTTTAGATGGTACTTAAGTTTGTGGAAGGTAAAACATAAACATTTGCCTATCCTTAAAGGGATTTTTGGTACAAATCCAGAAAGCATGAGCGGATACTTAGACTTAAGCAGTAGAGAGATTCCTATAAAATCCTGGCCAGGATAGGTACCTAAAAGCATTAGTAGAAAGGAATCTAAAGGCAAGAAGTCAAAAGCTCTTGTCGCTACAAAATTGGTCAAGAATAACCAATTGAACTTGAATTTGGGAAATTCAAGAACTTGGAATTTTGATTGGTTTTCATTTGAAAACCCTAGAAAAAAGGATTGGAGATATTCTATTAAAGGTTTTCAAGTTCCCAAGGTTAAGCACAAGATCGTGAAACGATCATGTCAAGGGATTAAAACCTAGAATATCAAGATAGAGATAGTGCCTGAGACTATGAAATTCTTGTCAAGAATTAAAGCTAGAAGGTTCTCTATCAAAAGATGTTGTAGACTTTAGGATAAAATTCACTCACATGTCAATGTGAGTATAAAATAGGGTGGTATGGGACACCAGATTTTATACTCAGATTGATGTTGGAAAGATGGTATGGGACATGGGACCGTGAGATGATGATTATCTTTTAGTCCTTGTTTGGATCGTGAAGTTAGGTTTGATCTTCAAGGGAATTAAAACTTCAAAGAAGGAGTTTAAATTCAAGAAGGATCTCAAGATACTTCAAGATGACTTCAAGATCAAGGAAACTGAAGATATGAAGTAAGTAACTTCCAAGATCTTCTTAGAACACTTCAAGCTTAAGTGTTATTGATCAGAAATATTTGATAAATTTCTGAAAGAACTTGGACTTTGATTTTGAGTTGATATTTTCAACTAAAGATTTAATTGACTAAGTCAAGCATCAAGTTCCTAGTGTAACTTGGTAAATTCACTCTTTTGAATCAAAGAAATGCACAAGAATTGCATTCACGATTAGGAGTCAAAAAGTCTAAATCTGACATGAACTTAGTCTCAAGTGAAGCATTATCTTGAATACAAACCTCATCAACAGAGCTTCAGTGGGTCGACACACTGATGTTGGTTACCACACTAGTATCTTGTGGTTGGATGATGTTTTTGATTTGTTTTGAATCTTTTTGAGAATCCAGCTTATTTCTCTTAAAGATAAAGAAAATGCTTGAAATCTTTGTTGAAATAGATCATTCAAAACTTAAAGTCCTGAGTCAACTAGACTTTGACTCATAGCAAGTTTACATATGTTCGAAGTTTGAATTGGTTGTACAGAGTTTTAGTTATTTCTTTCCGCTTTCCAAATCTTTTGGAATTGGCTCAGACATGGTATCTTATTCCTTTTGCAAAAGACCAGGGTTAGCCGGTTAGAATTAGATAACTAACTTGAACATCCTAGATAGATGTTATATACAAGAACCTTTTCAATCTTCAAAAGATAATAAGTCTAAGTGGACTTATTTATTTTAGTTTGCTTCAAGTTATAACATAAATAATTTCCTAGAGTCCAGTATACTCTAGAATAGAGAAGTTAGGAATTGCTCAGTAGATTGACAATTCCCGATAACTTTTAAGTTAAATCTTTGAGAAAAGTGTCCTAAGTTGGACAATTTTCATTTTGAATTTGAATTGGTCAAGTTAGTATGGTTGAATCAACAGAAATGGTAAACTTTCTCCTACAGTTTATATAAGATTTTGTAACCCATTTGGACAAAGTAGTCCTCTAGCCCAGTGAAACAATCAAGTAATTGTTGGATCAAAGTAAACCATTGTACAAACATCTAAGTTAGATGTATGGGACAACCAAACTTCAAGTTCTACAAAACAAATTAAAGTGAATCAAGAATTCTTAAAGTCTTGCAAGGGATAAGAATCCCACCTTCATTCCTAAGTCCATGCACCAGTTATGCCTAGAAATGGACTAGTAATTTGAATCCACCCAATTCACATGTTTGTGCCTAGATCGCACATCTAGAAACTATGAATTGGCTAGGGATGTTTTTAGATCCACCCTCATTATTCTTCACTAGTTTGTACTTTGTCCCGTTCATCAAAGTGCAAAATCAGATAGTTTTTTGAATCATTTGGGCAGGGATGCTACCACAGAGATGAGACATGTTCTTCTAGATTTAGAACATGACCATGTTCTTCCAGTTTTAGAACATGAGGCTCGGGGGTTGCTTACAGTATGTATATAGCTCTATTTTTGAGGACAAAAATATTTTCCAAGGGGGGGAGAATGTAATAAAGTAAGTCTATGATCCAAGGGTCTGACCGGTTCAGACAGATCTGAAATCGGAAATCCTTTGGTCATCCGTGTGTATGACCAAAGATCTCGAGTTCAGACTTACTAGGAGGTCTTGTGCTCTTGTGAACAAGTGATCCACTTAGCTTAGTGGTTAAGTCTAAAGGATGTGAAGAGATCTAGAGCCTTCTAGAAGCATCCACTTGAGTTAACTCGAGTTAACTGGGACACTTGGCGCACATGTCGTTACATGGCTGACACATGGATGGTTAGTATCCACCTGCCCAAGAAGTCAGTCCCCTGGAGAGAGCTATATATAGAGGCATTTGGTTGGGAGGAGAGTCATCTCTCTAGCGTGTGGTGGCCGTAATCCTTGCTCTCTTGCAGATCTGATGGAGGGGGAGAATACTTCTCCAAAGAGTTTGATGAGTTCTTGCAGGAAAAAGGTATCAAAAGGGAAGTGACTAGTAGGTACTCTCCTCAACTAAATGGAATTGCAGAGAGGAGAAATAAGACATTGGTTGGATCAGCCTGAACAATGCTTGAAGAGAAGAAGTTGCCACATTATCTATGGGCAGAAGCTA
Organism: Ceratopteris richardii; assembly: GCA_020310875.1. Classification (NCBI taxonomy): domain Eukaryota; kingdom Viridiplantae; phylum Streptophyta; class Polypodiopsida; order Polypodiales; family Pteridaceae; genus Ceratopteris; species Ceratopteris richardii. The sequence goes on along the minus strand of CM035419.1, from coordinate 86,100,436 downwards.
TTTCAACTGCTGTGTACCTTGTCAAATGACTACCATCCAAATCACTTCAAGGTATGACTCCTTATGAAGCATGGCATGGAAGAAAACCTAGTCTTGGACATTGCAAAGTTTTTTGGTTATTTAGCTTATGTTCATGTACCATCACAAATAAGAGGTAAGCTAGATGAAAGGGCAACAAAGGCAGTGTTTATTGAATATGATTCAACTCAGATGGGTTATAGGTTCTTCAATCCTTCAACCAAGAAATTCACTACAAGTAGAGATGTTGTGTTTGAAGAACACAGGTCTTGGTATGATGAAGACAAACAAAAGGTAACACTACCATATGATCTTCATTCTGACTCTCATCAATTAGGAAGAAAGCATGATACACAGGTCCAGGATCCAAGAAGTGATATAGACGATGACCAAGATGAAAGAGAAAGGGATTACAAGCTATGGAATCTCTCTAGCATGTGGTGGTCGTAATCCTTGCTCTCTTGCAGATCTGATGGAGGGGGAGAATACTTCTCTAAAGAGTTTGATTAGTTCTTGCAGGAAAAAGGTATCAAAAGGGAAGTGACTACTAGGTACTCTCCTCAACTAAATGGAATTGCAGAGAGGAGAAATAAGACATTGGTTGGATCAGCCCGAACAATGCTTGAAGAGAAGAAGTTGCCACATTATCTATGGGCAGAAGCTATTTCAACTGCTGTGTACCTTGTCAAATGACTACCATCCAAATCACTTCAAGGTATGACTCCTTATGAAGCATGGCATGGCAGAAAACCTAGTCTTGGACATTGCAAAGTTTTTTGGTTGTTTAGCTTATGTTCATGTATCATCACAAATAAGAGGTAAGCTAGATGAAAGGGCAACAAAGGCAGTGTTTATTGAATATGATTCAACTCAGATGGGTTACAGGTTCTTCAATCTTTCAACCAAGAAATTCACTACAAGTAGAGATGTTGTGTTTGAAGAACACATGTCTTGGTATGATGAAGACAAACAAAAGGTAACACTACCATATGATCTTGATTCTGACTCTCATCAATTAGGAAGCAAGCATGATACACAGGTCCATGATCCAAGAAGTGATATAGACGATGACCAAGATGAAAGAGAAAGGGATTACAAGCTATGGAAGTCAAGAGGCAAAGCAAAGATGCAAGAGGTTGGAGAATGCTCGAAACAAGCACCTAGAAGATCAACAAGAGAGAAGAAACAACCAGAAAGGTATGGATATGATTCCACATTTGTTACAAAGCATTCAATCTACTTGGCAAAAGACTCTACTTCAGAGGAACCCTCAACCTATGAAGAGGCAAAGGGAAACCCTAATTGGGAAAAGGCCATGAAGGAAGAGATAGATGCATTGAAGGAGATGGACACTTCGGATTTGGTTCCAATGTCGTCGAATCGAAAGGTAATTGGTCACAGATGGGTATATAAAATTAAAAGAAATTCCGATCGATTAGTTTGCAGGTACAAGGCAAGATTAGTTGCCAAAGGATGCTCACAAACTCATGGTATAGACTATGAGGAAACATTCTCACCAGTTGCAAAGATGCCTACAATCAGGACATTGATAAGTGTAGCTGCTGCAAGGAATTGGAGAATCCTCCAACTTGATGTGAAAAATGCATTCTTAAATAGTTCGATAAGTGATGAGGTATACATGTCATAACCACCAGGTTTTGAAAACCCTAATCATCCATCTTATGTTTGCAGACTTAAGAAAGCATTGTATGGATTGAAACAACTCCTAGAGCTTGGAATTACAAGTTGGTTACATATCTTCAAGATCAAGGGTTCAAAGCTAGCAGCTCAGATCCTTCTCTATTCATCAAAAGGGATCACAATGAGGTTAACTATCTATGTGTATATGTAGATGATATTATTGTGACAGGTGATGATCTAAATGGCATTCAAAGGATGAAGAGACACATGCAAGAGGAGTTCAAAATCAGTGACCTAGGTGAGCTCACATATTTCCTAGGTATGCAGGTGATATACACAGATGAAGGAACGTATTTGACTCAGAGAAGATACATTCAAGATCTTCTTCTCAAGTTCAAAATGGAGAACACTAAACCTTTAGGTACACCTTTGGAGATGAGTCATAAACTAAGTGTTTATGAAGGTGAGAAAATTGAAGACATTAAAGAGTATCAAAGCTTGGTAAGTAGCTTGATATATGGTACTCATACAAGGGCATACATCTCATATAGTGTGGGAGTGCTTATTCAGTTCATGCACTCACCGAGAAGACCACACATGGATGCGGCTAAGAGAGTTCTTAAGTATCTCAAAGGTACAATCAACAAAGGTATATTCTATCCTTACTCTTCAGATTTGGATATCAAAATCTACTCAGATGCAGATTGGGAAGGAGCTAAGGATGATAGAAAAAGTACATCTGGTTACTTAGCATTTGCAGGTTCGAAGATAGTTTCATGGAGTTCGAAGAAGCAACCAACAATTGCTTTATCTTCAACTGAACCAGAGTACAGATGCTTGACCATAGCAACTCAAGAGTCAATATGGTTAAAAGCATTGTATACAGGTTTGGGACTTGTGAGTTCCAAACCTCACATATTTGGAGATAATGTAAGTTCCATGCATCTAGCAGCAAATGCGAGAACCAAGCACATAGAAGTCCATTACCACTTCATCACAGAGAAGCTCATGGCAAAGGAGATTGACATTTCTTTTGTTCCTACTGAAAAGCAAGTAGCAGATATGATGACAAAGGCACTTGATGGAATAAAGCTTTGTAGATTCAAAGCTATGGCAGGTATTCAACCTATCAGAGAATGAAGACTCAAGCATACTTTAGCTTGAGGGGGAGCTCTTGGAACATCAAGCTTACACTATGCTGAGGTGGATTTGATCTACACCAAAAGATATCACGTCGAAAGAATATCCGTTGGAGAGTTTTTTTTTCTTATGCTCATTTATTGTATTTTTTGAGAGATTTTTTGATGGTTCATTTACCATTGTAAAAACCTTGAGCTTTACACATGTAAAGGTAGAAATATAGAGCCCAAATCCCACGAATTTGTGGTGGTTGAAGTTGCATTCAATCAAGCAATCAATCACCTAAAAGTAGATCAAACTAGATCTTCACTTTTCCTAGATTATAGGAAAGTGAATTCATTCCCTCCAACAACCATTCCCACCTTCATTTGAATTCAAATTCAACTTGTAAAAGTCGTGGAACACTCCTAGAGTCTATATAAAGACTTGGAATTACTTGTACAATACATGGAAGCAATATACATACACTTGTGACCATCATTGTCTTGCTCCTTCAATTCTCTGCATCATCTTCTTCGCGAACAGTAATCTTGCAGAGGTTGCTGCTCTCTCTCTAGAGGTCCAAATTGAGTGTACGATAATTCATTGGAAAGGTAGAAGTTTCTACGTTATGACTGTAAATTTTCAAAGCATTGGGTTTAGTAGATTGGGAGAAATATCAGTTTGTATGTCTCGGGGTCAATCTCTTCGTATTCCTAAAAAATAGGAAGTACCACCGATGAATGTCTCATTCATTCCTAAAGCATATTTTTCTTAATCCTTATACTTTTGTGCATTCCATTCACTCACCCCTATGTGTATCACTCCCATAAAAGGATTTTTTCTAATTGAAATCATGCTGGTCGCTATGGGCATTTGAAGTTCATTGTCTCTTCCAATAGTAAGTTTTTTGAGTTAGTCGACCGGCAAACCTATCTGTTTTGTATCTACTCATTCTCCTTGATGCTCCAAAATACATAGTTTGTTTCTTTGCACTTATTGCATGCCTATAACGTCTATTTGAGTCTCCATAAGCTCAAGGGCTGGTCTTGTGCCGGTTGGCTTGACCAAACTTTGTCGCTTCAAAACGCACTTTTCTACCTTCTACAAGCTTCTCCAAGTTCTTTCAAAGAGGTCCCACAACCTGGAACCATAGGTATGAAGAAAGATATTTTGGTTACAAGACTTCCCTTCAAGAAGTTCAACTAGATCCAAGAAATAACTTGATGTGATTTCATATGAGATAATAATGGACTCGAAAGGATGGGAAAGATGCTACAATAGACAAGAATAGACCAAAGAACAAGGCTAGAAGTTGAACTAGAACTTGGAAAGTACTTACTTGAAGATCGTGATTTTTTGAGAGAAAGAAAAAGAAGAAGTTTTTTGTTCAAGATCAACAATACATGTTTGCCTTAGTTCCTCAGCAACATATGTTAGAATAATCTTGACCACAACCCATGTAGTTGGATAACATTAGATTCAGGGGACTTACACCAAAGGAAAGAAAGCATAAAAAAGAAAATGTATTGGCTTTACTTTGGAGACGATGATCACATGGTATTCAAGTTTCCTAAGAACAAGAAACAAATTTGCTTCAAACCTTCCACAATCACCATCCCCTATCAAAGGAATGATCATTAGGGTCACAAGATGAATACATTCCACCATGAAAATCATGTTGTTGGTTTTGTACCTAAATATACTACAAAAGCTTTCAAGTCTCATCATGGATATCCGTCATTAGCCTATTCCAATACCACTCAAGAACCAAGAGCTCAAGAGATTCGAGTCCTATTAGATATGATTGTCACATAGCTGCTCCTCATTGAATTCCTCGCTTGAGGGCAAGGAGATGTCATGGACATAAAGGAAACCATCCTCAACCTCAAATTCCATGTGACTTCCTATATCTCATGATTGCTTTAGCATTAGGATAGAGTAATGCTTCCATTGCATTGGGAAGATGCCAAAACCCTAAGATTGGCTATCTATTTGCTTGAATCTGACACTCGAAGGCCTTGTTTGGAATTGATTATGTCATCAATAACATCATCAATTCATAGCTGCCATTCAATACTACTCTTGAACACTTCTATAAGGGGGGCTTGGGCTCATACATCCTTAGTCTTTCCAAAATGTCCCTGGATCACTAGATTGTGCCCTCTCACTAGACTCGACAACAGTCCTCAATTATACTTCTAATTACAAGATCACCCATGTAGGGAAGCTAATAGAAGAATATGATAGTTATACAAGAAGTCCCACAACCCGAGACTAACAAGTATGTATAATTGGACTAGAGAGGATACAAGAGATCCCACAACCCAAGACCATAGGTATGGAGCAAGATATTCAGGTTATAAGGACTCCCTTAAGGGAGATGAACTAGATACAACAAATAACTCGATGGGATCCCATACTATGAGATTACAATAGGACAAGGTAGGATTTCCAAGATACTAGACTAGACAGGACTATAACAAGATTGGAACTCAAACTCAAAGTTGGAAAGTACCAACCTCTCCTTATATAAGTTTTCAAGGGTGGTTCATCAATGACAGCTACATATTGATGATGTCATTGATGCTGTGATCAATTTGAAACATGACTTTTGCATATCAAAATCAAGCAAGTATACAGATGATCTTATGGTTTTGACATGTTTTGGATGCAATGGAAGTATTAGTTTCTCCAGATTCTAAATCAATCATGAGACATAGGATGTCACATAGAATGTGAGGTAGAACATGGTTTCCTTTGTCCATGACAATCGTTAAGATCTTGATTGGAGAAAAAAATGAGAGATGTTTGAGTGATTTGTCTCCCATCCATGTGATTCGAGAATACTTCTATCTCTCCCTCCATACATAGAAGGTGGCTATATGCATGCCACGTGGCATCCATGGGCCACCCCAAAATATAAGAGAAATTCATAGCTCCTATTGAACCTCCGATCGCGTATAACAATGTTCTAAGAGTTGAAAGAAATTTACACAAACTCACCTTTATAAAGCATTTTTACTAAAGTGGGAGGATATTTCAAGTGATAATGCTGCCATGGAAGTGACTTTGCACCTTAAGAGATGGTTTCCCATCTTTATTTTCTAAGTACGATATCTCCTTTTCTTATGGGTACCCATTTCTTAAACTTCTTCACGTGAGTGGTTCTCAGCGGTTGACCTATATCCATAGGTGTGTGACTATGATCTTCATATATTTGGGCAAATACGATAGCTTCTTTTAGAGTCTTAGGAGAGTTACTTCAAGCCTCGGCTTTTTCAAGCCCCTAACATAGCCTTCAGTGCTCTAAAAATAATATTAAGCTTTAAATTTAAGTATGATGTGTGTATAATGTGAATGGTAAATAAACAATGCTCTATTTGTTTGCATCACTCATTCTCATTCATCCCAATTACACTCCTCCTCATTATCAGGTAGAAACGCTTTTAGGAAAAGTTTTTGAAATTGAGCCCAATCGGTAGGAATAACCTTATATTCTTTAACACTCATCTACCACTTCTATGCGCATGGTTCAAGTAGGAAAGTGGCTTTGAGAAATCCATGCTCTTGTGGGGTTCAACTTGATCGATGCGAAGCTCTCCACTTTTGCAAAAACATAAAGCTTGCATGCATGTTCATATCTTGGTCATCCCCCATGAATGTAGGCAGCTTTAGGTGTTTCCCTTGATTCCGTTTATTGAAAGTGCTAAGAGACCTAGGCTCTCTGGTATCCATTTCTAAGGTTTCATGAGAAGAATTCTCCTTTTCATGATCTTTAACGTGATCAAGAAATTTATTTGGGTTTCAAGAGTGATGAGATGTTTGAATGGCTTTTCTTCCATCCACGGGATTATTAGAATACTTCTATCTCTCTCTCTCTGCATGCATAGAAGGTGGCTATATGCAGGCTACTTGGCATCCATGGGCCGCCCAAACTATAAGAGGAGATTCATACCTCCTCATGAACCTCCTATCTCATATAACAATGTTCAATTATTTTGATGAAATATTAGTCTTAAATAGTTGATGTGTTTCTTTTTCCCATGAAAACAGTTTGCATCCATCTTATGTTCTAAATACAAATATGTGTCGGAGGAAATTTTAATTGTCCACAACAAAGAGTATCACAGTACATGAGGCCGACTTATGTACTTATGACTTGTTCTAAATAGTAAACTGCAAATCGAATTCGTTTTTTCGAGGAACACTTAAAAAACAAATTAGATGAGATATAGAAAACAGAGGTAATCGTGTGAAATAGCGTTGGAATATGAGCATGGCAGCATATGGAAAGCAACGATGCCTTAGCAATGATGTTTATAGAGTGTGGCGTTCGTTACTAGGTGTAGGGATTCCGACTTGATGTGTTTTACATGATTTGAAGAAGACAAATTACTCCATCGTTTCTTTCTCATGTTCATCTGTCCTGTTAACTCTCCGTCAACTCTGTCGCAGAATGATGCCTCCAATGTCACATATCTCCAGAACATGAAGTGCATCTTGGTCAATGTTTCCCGGTGAGACCCAAATGAGATTTTTGAGATTTGCGAATGGCGTACCGATATTGTTGATGCATTCAAACAACGCCATCAACAGGATAACTTCTCACGCGGAAGGGACTCTCTTGCACGTCGTCATCCGCCCAGATCCGAGTCTGCGTGGCAAGCAAATGAACATAGTTTGTGCTTTGACTATCTTAGAAAAATCATTCTCGCTGTCACGATTCCTGAACCGTCCTGTCTGTCATGTAAAATGGCGAATGCCTGAACATTGCTTATGAATCCAAAGTCAAACAAAAGTCGTCGGCTTTAGTTTTTGTCTACAGCTTAGCTGGTGTCAAACATGAACGACCCGGGTCGACTATATAACCACCGACACCTGTTTTCAAAAGTCGCATGAAGCCCGAAAATTGAAGTTTAGATCTTAGGATTAAATAATAGAGCCTTAACTCGCCTTCCATGTACGATGCAGAGCGCTCCTCGTCCATGTCAAGTCGTACATGAGTTATTGATAACACTCATTTTTTCCGAAACGAAGGACATTTCATGATATAATTATTTGTGTGTATTATAGAGCAAAAACTAAGGCCGGACAACTGCATACAAATACAGTCCCAGTTCGTTGGTTTCTTGAGGCGGGGGCGAGGGTTCAATCCCTGACAGCAACATGTAAGGAACATGTAATCTGGAAAGATCTTGTATTGTGGCTGAGTGTGACGTTTGTCTATCTCTGCGGTAGTGTTGACCGCCATTTAAACCAGTCTTGTAAACCCTTGTTCTTGTGGGATAAGGGAGGGGGGTCCCATGGGTACTATGCCCTCTTGTAAACCCCTGTTCTTGTGGGATAAGGGGGGTCCCATGGGTACTATGCCCTTCCTTGTATAGTTACAATTTCAAAGTTAAAGTCCTGGGGAGTAGGCTTCGGCCGAACCTCCATAAAAAAAAAAACCGCATATAAATACTATGATTCACCAATCCTAATGTAGACAAACGGAAATTCAAGTTTAATTACTTGGGGATTTACCCTCGTATAGGATATAACGTAACTAAATTCTTATGTGTTGGAGACATAGAAGAGTTTGTGTGGCTATAAAGCATTAAAGCCAATTGCTTCCTCGACAAAGAATGAACAAATCATATTCCAGGATTGATAAATTGACAATGGGTTGTATGGAAAAAGGATGGAAGAAGACAGATTAAACTTTTATGTGGTACATTGATCTTTCTTTTGCAGATCGAAGTAATAAGAAAAATACCACTTTCGATCGATACTAGTCTCTTATCAGAGACAATACAAGATTCTACAACTGCTAGAGAACTGTTGATCCACCATATTTTCTGTCGTTCATCTCAGATTCTTGAAATATGAGAACTAATGCTCGGAACAAAATTACATTAGAATAGTCTTCCATGACAAATAGCAATTGAAGTTAAATTAAAGGATATGTTTCAAAGTATGTCAACATATTTTTGCAGTAATTTGCGTGTGAAAAAGTATGATTTTTAGGGTATTTTGGGCCCCTCATTAGGATGGAGCCGTTATATGACCTTGCAAACCCTGTAGGCTACTTGTCTTTATATATCCGACAATAAACAAATCACCATGCATTTACATCTCACGCTTCTTCGCCCATTTTCATATATTCCACAATAAGTAAAGAACCACTCATTTTCGTCTCCAGCTTCTTCTTATCTTGGCATATTCCACCATCAGTATAGCACCATAGATTCTCTTCTCAAGCGTGTTTCTTGTTTTTTTTTTTTCTTAAATTTTCTATGTGCATTTTGGATCCTCAAACTCCAAATACTGGAATAAAAGATTATTGCTTCTCACGCATATTTTTTCCACATGCCCACTAACTGTCTTATATTTTTATGAAACCTTATGAGCGCCCCAAGGCACTATGATTGTGATGTTGCAAGGATTTCCATGTTGGAAATTTGGATTCAACCTTAGGCCCGCATATGAACTACTTCTCTTGTCAACACGTGGTGTATCATGAAAAAAGGAGCAAAGCGCAAAGCACAAGATCTCATGCATTCGATTTGAATTTCAATCCTCTCATATCTTTCAATACTTTCCAAGTTATATAAACACACCATGTACTTTGAATTGGTAATATCCAATGTGTGTTAGTAGTTTAGGAACCTGAATTAGATAGTAGGCTCATTGGTAAGGAAGACCCCTGCTTTCTTAAGTGAGTTTTTCCAACTTTATGTACGCATCTCTCTCTCTCTCACTTGCTTGGCAATCAAGGAGCCAGATAGTTTTGAGTCTAGAGTAAAGTTTTCTCTTCATATGTTAATCAATTCTTGTAATATTTTCCTTTTTAGAAACTATGTCGAAAGTGAACAACATTCTATGTGAGTCTAGTGAAGATAGTAAGTAGTCTATCATGGATGTTCATCCATAATCAAAACCGAGTACTTACTATTGATCATGTTTCTGTTGATGGCTGTGTCATTGATGTATAGACATATTGAGCCATCTTTTTTGCTTGACAAATAGAAATGGGGCCCCATAAGGTGAGTTTCATGATCGATTACACCATTCATCTTATAAGGAGGCCATGAAGGGGGTGATTGGTCCAGCAAAGTGTCTATCCAATGTTGGAGAGTGTGTAATGGTGAGGGTCAAGGTAGGAGGGTATCAAGAAGTACATCCATGTACTTCTCAAGGATGAAATAGAATCTTGGATTAATTTATCTAGAATGGCTCCTTTTCTTCTCAATTAGGCATAGAACACATAAGTGTGTGATTCCCCCTTGATAAACTACCTTGTTGAACTATTTATAAGAGGTCATCTTGGGCATTCAATTTGAGGATATGGCCCTTGCCTAAGAGTTTGGTTCTCTCTTAGAATTAAGATGGTGGCATCTATGTCCTTGTTTTGGTGGGGGCTCATCTATGTATTGATTGATTCTATGGTAGTCCACCATGAGGGCATCCCCATTCTATTACGGGAGTAGTTTGTCCACACCTCTACTACAGATATTGATCATGTGTAGATTCATGAAGGAGAGCCAATGGATGACTTCATTGATTTACATTGGTATGATGAGGAATTCAAAGTGAACAAACCATTGGATAAGAAGTATTGGAACACCCTTCATGTGGTGTACATGGCTATCTTGCATTTGGGTGAATATGAGGGACATTCTAAGGTGCTTGTTTAACTAGAGATTCATGCACCTGAAATGGTCTAGTGTCATGAAGTGGTATGGAGCTCCCATGTTGAGCATGACAAGAATCTTTTACCCTTAGAGCTTCTACATGATGAAGACCTGGTGCACCATAGGTAAGGATCTTAGGTTGCATTGGGCTTTTACTTTGGTGGATTTCTCTCTTAAAGAGGTGGATGATTTAGAATCTCCACTATAAATTTTTGTTATATTTGGTATGGAAGTGGAAACTTCATTGCACAAAAGTCCCTTCATTCAGTGCACTCTTGTGTCTTTCTAACACTTTTTGCATCATTCTATAAGGTGGATCCCTTGGCAATTGTGGCACACTAGCCATGGACCTCGAGGAGGCTAACATAATCTACTCATGAGACTTGACCATATTTGTGTGGATGCAAGGACAAAACACTAACCTTGACTTATCCAACCATTTTGAAATGCATTTTTTACATCAAGTTTGAGGATTCTCCAATTTCATGCAGGAGCTACACTTATCAATGTTTTGATTGTAGTCATCTTTGCAACTGGTGAGAATGATTCATCATAGTCTATATCATGATTTTGTGAGCATCCTTTGGCAACTAATCTTGCCTTGTACCTGCAAATGGATCCATCTCCATTTCTTTTAACTTTGTATACCCATCTGCAACCAACTACGTTTTGATTGGATGACATTTGAACAATAACCCAAGTGTGCATCTCTTGCAATGCATCTATTTTCTTCTTTCATGGATTTTTTCCCAATAAGGCTTTCCCTTAGCCCCTTGATAAGTTGAGGGTTCCTTTGAAACTCATTACTTTTCCATGTAGATTAAATGTTTTGTTACAAATGTGGAATCATATCCATATCTTTATAGTTGTTTCTTTTCTCTTGTTGATCTTCTAAGAGCTTGATTAAACCATTCCCCACAATCTTGCATCTTTGGTTTTCCTCTTGGCTTCCATAGTTTGTAATCCTTTTCCATTTCATCTTGTTCGTCATCTGTATCACTTCTTGGATCTTGGACCCATGTATCATGCTTGCTTCCTAATTGATGAGAATCAGAATCAAGATCATATGGTAGAGTTATCTTTTGTTTGTCTTCATCATACCAAGACTTGTGTTCTTCAAACACATCTCTACTTGTACCACATTGGTTGGTTGAAGGATTATAGAGCCTATAAACCATCTGAGTTGAGTCATACCTAATAAACACTCCTTTTGTTGCCCTTTCATCTAGCTTACCTCGGTACATGAACATAAGATAAACAACCAAACACCTTGTAATCTCCAAGACTAGGTTTTCTTCCATGCCATGCTACATAAGGATTCATACCTTGAAGTGATTTGGATGGTAGTCTATTGACAAGGTACACAAAACTTGCAATAGCCTCTACCTATACATAATGTGACAACCTCTTGTCTTCAAGCATTGTTTTGGCTTATCCAACCAATGTCTTGTTTCTCCTCTGCAATTCCATTCAGTTGAGGAGAGCACCTGCTAGTCACTTCCCTTTTGATACCTTTATCCTGCAAGAACTTATCAAACTCTTTTGAGAAGTATTCTTCCACTCCATCAGATTTGAGCTTCTTGAGTGATCTACCTACTAAATACTTTTTGAAGCAATCAAACACTTCATTCTTACTCTTGATAAAGCATAGAATAGTCCATCTACTATGGTCATCAATAAATGAGACATAATACCTCGATCCTACCAATGAGGGCTCTTGACTTGGTCCCCATACATCTCTATGTACTAAGCCCAATATGTTATGGATGTAGCCTTTGTGGTTGAATGGTTGTCTTTTTGCCTTCCCAATCTTACATGCATAACACCTGTTGATCATGTGTTGCTTATGTATGTTTGGCAGACATAGAACACTTTGATCCCTGCATATATCCTTCAAGATTTTTTCATTCACATGAGCAAGTCTCATGCCACACTTCAAACTTACTTAGGGTTTGAGACCCAAAAGTGAATAGAGCTGTGTTTGTGGTTTCTCTTACTTCAAAAGTAAAGATCCTACCATACTTCTCACCTCTGTCTATCTTCTTGATGCCTTCACATGGATCTTCCACAAAAGCTCCATGTTGGGTGAACCTAACTTACAAGCCTTTTTCAACTATTTGACCTACAATTATAAGGTTTTTAGTGATAGTGGGTACATACAGAACCTTACTCAAAATCATTTTCGTATGGCAAAAGGTTGAACATTCTAACTTTTGGCTTTGTCATGCTTTGGTTCTTTCTTCTTCCCTTTCCACTTGCTCTTGCTTGCAAAGTTGGCTTGGGAAGTCTCCTCTTCATCTTCTTCCTTCTTCTTGCCTTTGAGCTTCTTATCTTACTTATCTACATATAGAGCACTAGTTGAATTACCATAATACAAGTTACCTTCCTTTACGCTATTATTGGCCTCTTGATTGAAGAGTTGTCCAAGAAAGATGTTGAATTCTAGAGTTTGCACATCCAGCATGAGATCATAAGCCATGGTGAAGGATTGCCATTTCTTATCACTTCAAATCTCATTGAGAATTTGCCTCATGATAGCCTATTCTTAAATCAACTCTCCAATGGATGCTAACTGATCCACAATCTCCTTGATTTTGGTAACAAACTATGTGATGTTAAGGTGTCTTCTTCATTTGGTTGACCTTGTTCCAAAGATGATTCTTTCTTGTTTTGGTACTAGCGGAAAATAAAGTCTCAAGGGCATCCCAAGTCTCTTGAGATGTCTTGCATCCTCTAATATGTGGTAATAGAAAGTTAGAGATAGAGTTTACTATGTACGACATTGGCTGAGCATCCCTTGCACACCAAAGTGTGAGCTTCTTTGTCTCCTCTTGTGTAGGTCCTCCTTTGGATCTTGGAATAGGCATAGCTTTATCACCTACCACAATTCCATAAAGATTTATACCTTGCAAGTAAGCATCCATTCTGATTTGCCAAGCTACATACTTGTGTTTATCAAGCTTCTTGATCATTGAGGGAAAGGCTTCACCCATCTTGATCTAGCTATGATACCATTATAAGAACTTGGAGAAGCTGATACGAGGTAGAAACGTGAGTTGCGAAACCACAAAGTTCAGTCGAGCCAATTAGCGCAAGACCAACCCTTGAGCTTATGAAGACTCAAATAGAGCTTATCGGCATGTGATAAGTGCAATAAAATGCACTATGTACTTTGGAGCATCAAGGAGAAAGAGCCAATACAAAACACATAGGTTTGTTCACTGACTAGCTGAAAAAAATTTGCTATCTTTGGATGAGACAATCAACTTCAAATGCTCATAGAGACTAGCGTGATTACAATTAGAAAAATCATTTTAGAGAGGTGATACACATAGGATTAAGTGTATATAACGCACAAGAATACAAGTAATATGAAAAATATGCTTTTGGAATGACCCAAACACTCAACAATGGTACCTCCTATTTTTTATGAATGTGGAGAGATTGATTGGAGACATAAAAACTATGATTTCTCCCAATCCACTAAACCAAATGCTTTGAAATACATATACATAAATGGAACACTAATACCTTTCCAATGCGTTGTCCCTCATCCAATTTGGAACTCTTTAGGGAGATCAGTAGCCTCTGCAAGCTTACTATTGTTAAAGAGAATGATGCTGAAAAGTGAAGGAGCAAAACAATGATGCATATTGATTCCATGTAATGTACAAGTGATTTGAAGTTTTTATATACAATCTTGAAGTGCTCCATGACTTCAACAATTGGATTTTGAATTCAAATGAATGTGGTAAAGGTTGTTGGAGGAAATCAATTCACTTTCCTATAGTCTAAGAAAAGTGAAGAGCTAGTTTGTTCTACTTTCAGGTCATTGATTGATTGATTGATTGACTGAAACTCAAACACCTGAAATTTGTGGGATCTGGGATTTGTTTTTCTACTTTTACATGTGGAAATCTCAAGGCCTTTACAATGGTAAAAGATTCATGGAAAACCTTTTTAAAAAATACAATAAATGAGCATAAGTAAGAGAACTCTCCAACAGATATTCCTTCGACGTAATCCAAGCGATAGCTTTTGATGTAGATCAAATCCACCTCAAGCATAGTGTAAGCTTGATGTTCCAACAAGAATACGTATTTCACTAATGAATAGATATTTGTAGTATAGCCTTGGGAAACTTGATACTCCATTTCCCAAAGTACAATAAAAAATGGAGTTATGGTGGTTTGCGTGTGCTCAAGTTCCATTTGAGAATCATAAAATAGTTAAGTCGTTGTTCTTACAAAGAAATATTCCAAATGTTATCCAAAGGCATCATTCAAGAGAATTATCGAATGTTAATCACTTTGGAAATTCTAAAATTGAGTGGAGACTTAAAGACTTTAAAATGCATGTTTGATATAAGCGAGGTTGCAAATTGTAAGTAGCCTTTTTTGTATTGCATGCAATGTCCAAGTATAGGAGGGTGGATTTCTAGAACTCACGCTGGGGAAGTTCCTTGCAGACAAATTGTTAGTCTACATAATTACTCATCTTCTACCATGATTTGGAATCCCATACTTCCTATAGAATTAACTAATGTACACATATGTACATTGCATGCAAAAGTTAAGCATCATTGAGAATTTGGTTTGTCTTCACTTGGATTATGCATATTCCATCAAGCCTACAACTCTTGAAGATGAATGCATAAGAAAATGTGAATCTTTACTTTTAGAAATGGGATATCATGGTGGTGATGTTCATCTAAGAAAAGGACCAAAGCTTTCACAAAATATAGGAGATGTATTAAAAGATGATTCAATGGGAGGTGCAAAAGCAAGAAGATTCTTCAGCAACAACAATGGAAAACATCTAAATGCAATGTGGAATTGTTGGAAAACATTTTGCAACAAAGCAACAAATGTAGAAAGCAATCTAGAAATACCAAAAAAAAAGGACTAGATGTGTGGGTTCAGAAGGGAAATCATAGAGCTTCTAGAAACCATCATAGGGGCTTGGAGTCTCAAAGACATAACTTACTACTTGGTGAGCTTCAAAGATATTATTAATTCCATCCTTATTTTTTGAAATAGACATCTCATGGTATCTACTTATGTCTCTACAACATACTCTTCTTTTGGATGGTCCATTCTTTGTAGAAAATGGAACACCTGCCATGTGGAACATTCAAGGCATGAAAAAGTCTCATTGAGCAAGAACAAGCTTCTTCTAATGCACAAGGAAAGGAGGAGTCACAAAAAGTAATCTACTCAAAGAGATTTTTTTTTGGTTCGTTAGAAGAAAATTACAAAGGAGCACATGCCGTATATTATCACCTGATAAACTATATAGATTATGTCATTAAAGCCTAACCAGATATCACCTCCTTTTGGGAAACATGGATTAAAAAAAAAGATTGACATTTCATTCCAATGCAGAGCGATAATATTTGGAATATCCTTTAGAATTTGTGGCCAAAAATGCATATGGATCTATATATAGTTTTTGAAATTGTGATATTGGTGAAATGAAATGCCATTTTTCTTCTTTTAGTCTTTTGAATGAACTTGACTTTGTCAAATATCCTCTGTATCTAAGTTACTCTTTCCTCTTATAGTGAGCAATACTTTGTACATTTGAGACATGCACCACCAATACCTAACTTGAATAATAGAGTAAATAACCACCTCTAGAAGTATTGAACCCTAGAGCATAGCCAAATATCCTCAATGTTGTTGTTCTTGCAAGAAGTAACACCCTATATTCATTAAATGGAAATCAGGGAAAACCCATATGTTTAGATAAGGTCTTTATAGAGAACACTGAGGGTCCTCAATATAGTGCTTAGGTACAACCCAAAATAAATCTAGACTCAACTATGGAAGATAGTGAACAACTGAATATATATCCGCTTTGTCTTTTACATTTTTCTCAAAGGGTTTCCTTGTGCCCTTCCCTCTAGCAAGATGTTTGTTATCATCTAATATAGATAACTGCAAGATAGTTGTTATCATCTAAAAGAATGTGAAAGAAAGATCAGATAGAGAGAGAGAACAACAACTTTTGGATGATGAGACAACACTGAGTCATGAAAAAAGAAAGAAACAACGCAATTATTGAAACCAATGTAGGATGTTACCAATTCATGTGAGTAGGTTTATCAGAAAATCTTTGATGCGCCTAATGCCTTGAATCAGTTGTATATCGGAATCATTACAAATGAAGGGAAAGTTATTTTGCATATATCTAATGTCAACATGCATGAATGTTGAGTGATAAGGGTCTCAAATACGTAGGTACCAAAAAATTATGAAATTGAATCAATCTTGGACACAAAAAAGTCAAGTGAATAAGCTTATCAAAAAGGCTCCAATGGGCCTAATGGCTTGAGTCAGTCGTGTCCCATAGATGATCATTAACATTATTCATAGAGGTAAATTTTCCTATATCAAATGTCAACATCTAAGAATAATGAGGAATCTAGTATTGTATGAGGAGCAACCCAAATAAATCATCATACTGAGTAAATTTAAGTCAAGACTAATCCAAGCGAATAGGCTCATCAGAAAGTCTCTATGGGCGTAAAAAATGAGTATCCTCCACCAAACAACAAAATTCCTAGATCTTTATGTAGCTAGTCAAAATCTTCATCTCCAAGTCTTAGCTTCTCTTATGGTACTCTCTCAAAGTAGCTTGAAACATCTTTGGACGAATCTTTAAATGCATCATTTGACAACCTCAAGTCTAGGCTAAAAAATTCATCTTTATTCTTCTTCCTTCTCATTTATAAAGTTCCTTGCAACTTCTTCAGATTTAGCTATTGTAGCAAGGCAATAGCCTTCTCTTAGATTGAAGAGCTCGTGAGTGCAATACGGAGGAAAGTCCATCCGAGAGATAAAGTAATATGGAAGGTTTTGGGATAAGAAGTGATTTGTTTTTAGATCTTTACATCTTCTATTGGCTTTCTTATAGTTATCTCTGCTCTAAAGGTTGCCACATCAAAATTCTCTACCACTTCTTGTTCTACTTGAAGGTTAATCTCTTCCACAATTTCTTTGAATTCAATTTTTGAATATGTCCCAAGAGAAAGCTCTAGAGATGCTTCTTTCTCTTCATTTAGGTTCTTTTCTTCATACTTCTCACTTGAGTTATGATCAAGAAAAACAAAAAACCCAAATTTCAATAAAAGTAAACATAAATTATTTTCATGTTTCTGGGAAACGTCCATCTTCCCTAGCAAGGGGGAAGTCTTCCTACACATTCTAGTTATTATCGCCCTATCAAAAGGATCCTTCCCAAAGATGCTTGGGTGGATATATTTCTTGCCAGAGATAATAACTTCCTTTCCATTGACTATCTTCAGTAAGCTCTCCCACTCATCCATAAGAAATGCCTTACATCTCTCTACAAGTGCCTCAAAATCAAAAGCGGGATTGAGAGTTTTCATTCATTTGGAAAGTGCTTCACTATGAACCCCTCTTGAACCATAAAATCTAGTAGTTTCTAAGATGAAGAAACTAAGAACTTCAATCTTCTCCTCCATCTCAAAATCAATGTGTGCTCTTATTATAAATCCAATAGACTAACAACGCAAGTGCATAAAGGTAGTCAAAGATGCTCAAACTAGTGTAATCACTTGAAATAGTCCTATATAGAAGTGGATGTAAGAGTACTATTGTATATATGCAAAAAATTGTTGAAGGTAGAAAATGAGCTAATGCCAAGGGACCTGATATTTATAGGAGAATAGAGAATAACAATGATCAAATGATTTGGACCAATGAACATGCGACACATGGTAACCCCACCTTGAACTTTTCAATAATCAAAAGACATGGACCATTGAGAACATGACACATGAGGAATGCACATTGGAATATGCAATGATTGAATGACATGGACGAATCAAGAGATGTCACATGGCACCAACAATCAACACAACCTAGAGCCCTATATAAGATCCTCACTTCATTTGTATCATTTTTCTCTGACCTACCTTCTACCATTAAGTTCTTTGTAGTTTTCATTCCTCAAGCCTCTTTCTCAAACCTTCTTGAGCTCTCTTCTCAGTGAAGTCTTCTGGTGTGCAAGGTAATAGCCGTTCGGAGTGTCTAGGATGGATTCAAGTGACCAAGGAAAATCAAAGTTCATTGGATGAACCTAATCACATGAATCAACCATGTGTGTCCAAACAATATCTTGAACTTTAATTATAGAAATTATATGAGAGTCCTCATGGAATACATATGAAGGAAGCCTACAACTTTGAATTTTCTACACGATCCATTCAGATGATTAGTGGAATTCGAGATTTTTGGATAGACCTAATCGTTTGAATTGATCATGTGTAGTGAAACCATGAATTCATTTCTTGAACTATATCTTTGTTTTCTAAGGTATAAAAGAGAGATATATTATATAGAAGATGTCATGGAATTCACATGAATTATACTTAGATCCTGAAATGATTGATTCACGTGAGTAGAGGAATTAGAGATTCTTGGATTGATGTAATTGCTCGAATCAGTCGTGTGCACTGAAACTAATTGTGATCTTGTTTTGTAAGGTGAGAGAGAGAGAGAGAGAGAGACAAAGAGAGAGAGAGAGAGAGAGAGAGAGAGAGAGAGAGAGAGAGAGAGAGAGAGAGAGAGAGAGAGAGAGAGAGAGAGAGAGAGAGAGAGAGAGAGAGAGAGAGAGAGAGAGAGAGAGAGAGAGAGAGAGAGAGAGAGAGAGAGAGAGATTATTATAGGATTGTTATGGAATTCACATGTGTATCTTATATTGAATTTCTTGAGATCAACAATTCAACAAACCAAGGGAATTAGAGATTCTTGGATTGATTTAATTGCTTGAATCGGTCATCTACACTGAAACCACTTCTTGGACTATTTTTTGTTTTCTAATGTATGAAAGAGAGATGTTATTTCAATAATCTAATGGAATCCACATTAATGCAAGTTAGAGCTTGAATTATTTGACACAATGGATTCAAGCGATTAGAGCAATCCATGATTCTTGGATTGGTCTAATCACTTGAGTTAGATATGCCCTTAAACCAATTCTGATCTCTTCTTTATTTTGTAAGGTATGATATAGATTATTTCAAGATTCTCATGGAATTCACATGAGTGAAAATCAGACCTTGAATTGTTTCACATACAATGAAAGTCACAGCTTGAATTTATTGACACAACCAATCAAGTGATTAGAGAAATTTGAGATTTTTAGATGGCCTTAATTGTTTTGAATTGATACTATCTTGAAGTCTTGATTTTGTCTTGATTTTAATTCCTTTTTAATGAAATCATTGTCATGAGGAAGGAGATAAGGAAGAGAGCTCACACACACACTCACAATCAAAGAGAACCACACACTCAGATTGAGGCAAGGAAGAATTATCTTCTTCATCTTCTTCTTCTTCTATTACATAAAAAGGATGTACTAGAATGACCTAAAACAACAATACAACAAGTGTGATATATAAAGAATAGTACATAAGGAGATGCCAAAGCTAAACTGGAATATATATCTCATAATTACAAGGCCCGACCTAAGCTAAACTGTTGGACTTGAAAGTCAATTTATGTAGGTTTCCAAGAAGCTTGTGTGATTCAACATTAAGTCCATCTTTGGCATCTGCATAGAAGCTTGACATTTCATCAAATACCACATCTCTACTCACCTTCATATGTCATGTTAGTGTGTTATAACATTTATATCCCTTTTTCTCAAGGGAGTATCCAATAAAGAAACATTTTTCTGCTTTTGGATGAAGCTTCATCCTCAGCTCATCTGGAACATGTACATATGCAATACAACCAAAAAATCTCATATGTGATAAGTTTGGCTTTTTACCTATGAACCTCTCTTCATGTGTAACTTGATGTACAAGAGTAGTTGGAGTTCTGTTCATGATGTATACATTCATATGCATAGCTTCTACGCAATAACAATGAGGCACACTCTTCTCAATCATCAAGGCTCTTGCTATTTGTGCAATATGTCTATTTTTGTGTTAAGCAATGTCATTCTGTTGTGGTGTGTACCTGCATGAAAACTGACATTGAATTCCATGACTTTTTAAAAACATGCTAAACTCATTTGACATGTATTCACCTCCTCCATCAGATCTTAATGTCTAAATATAGTTCTCTATCTCTCCTCCATCATATCTTAATGTCTAAATATACTTCTCTGTCTGCATTTCCACCATAACTTCAAAATTTTGCAAGTGAGTGAATACCTTACGCTTCTCTTTCATGAAATATACCCACACTTTCCGTGTATGGTCATCAATGAAAGCAACATAAAACCTACAGCAGCCCGTAGATTTGGTCTTTGCAGGACCCAAACATCTGTATGTACTATTTTCTAGTACATTCTCACTTACATGCTTGTCATGTAGAAATGATGCTCTTGACCATTTACCAAATTGACATGCAGCGAATACCTTTTGCATTTCTACAACTTTGAAATTTGGTAGTCCATTGACAATCTCCTTTGACTGCATCAATTTCAGCCTTTCCAAGTTTGCATGTCCAATCCATTTGTGCCACATCTCTATATCAGCAATAACTCCTACACCTTTTGCAAACATGGTTGACATCCTACCCACTTTGTTTCCTTTGGAAATTAATCGTCCACCCTATTTGTATTCTTCTACATATAACCCATCAGCATTCAACCTAAATTGTAATCCATGGTCAACTATTTATCCAACAGAAACTAGATTCTTTGTTATATTTGGAGTATGCAGCACATGAGCAAGATGTTTTGCCTTCTCATCCTTCATTGAGAGTGTTATATGTTATGTATGCTTGGTAGGATGTAATGTGTCATCACCTCTTTTCACATATCTAGGAAGTGGCAATTTTTGCAAACTACTAAACCATTCCACATGACTCGTCATGTGTTTTGAAGCACCTTAATCAATATAACAAACATTACAATTTGATTTCGAAGCATCAACAGACATCGTATTCATCATATGATGTTGGACCATGAATAGTTTCTTAGAATCATCTACAGTCATGGATGCATAGTTGTTCTGCTGCCTTCTATTCCTTTGATTCTTCAACTTGCAATCACATTCAAAGTGTCGAGGTTTACCACAATTCCATCATCCTTTACTATCATTATGTGAATCATTTCTTTGGAAATTTTTGCAACCTCTTACCCACATGCCCTTTTTCTCTAGTGTATACAGCTCGTTCTTGAGTTGCAATTTCCCTGTCTTTGTATTGGTGTCATATAATATGTCCAATGTGTTATAAGCCTTGTTCAGAGTCTTGACATACTATTTTTGCCAAATCATGCTATCTCATATTCTAATATATAGCCAATACATTAACATTCATGGTCATTGATTCCATTCTTCATATGCTCTTAGTTGGTCTACTCTTCAATTCCTCTTTGATACCTATGGAGCATTTTTGTTCTCTCCTTCCATGTACTTCTAGTAGCCTTTTTCCATCAAAAAATTCATCATTCGTTCTCTCCTTAGATATACTTCCACTAGCCTTTTCCCATCAGGAGATTCTTCATCCTGAATCTCCAAGCATGCAAATTATTCTTGTCTAGCTAATCGCTCATAAGCTGACTCATTCCATCTATGTTTGTCATTTTTGCAACTATTCACAACACTACAAAACACTACAAGTAGCACTTCCGCTTGAATATTGTAACACTATGATGTGACAGCTTGATCTCAAAAAAACATAATTTTCGTGTATCAATAGTACCTAAATCGCTTCAAATTCTGGATCTGGAATATATTAGTATTTTTGAGCATGATGCAAATTACACTTCTACAAATTAACATGTTTTTTCTATTTTTCATACCTTACAGGCTCAAAACAGAGCTCGTGATGGCTTGAAAACTTTGATTTGACAAAAACAAGTGACCCTAAAGCGAAAACTCTCTAAAATATTTTGAGATCTTCTACCTTCACACCATATTTCATAGCAATATAAGGTTGTCTGTGAATCATGCTTTCTCCATGCCTTCTCATGTATTCTTCACTGTTGGGCTTCTCCATGAGCTCTCTACAACCAGACTAGCTTTGATACCATGTGACAAGGAAGGAGATAAGCAAGAGAGCTCATACACACACTCTCACAATCAAAGAGAAGCACACACTTAGATTGAGGCAAGGAAGAATAATCTTCTTCTTCTTCTTTTATTACATAGAAAGGAATGTACAAGAATGATATAAGACAACAATACAACAAGCGTGATATAGAAAGAATAGTACATAAGAAAAATCCTAATGTACGGGAATGAGGAAGCTGGCAAGAAGCAAATGTGCCATCACTCTCGATAGGTAAATCTAGTAAAGATCAATAAAGTATCTGTGAGATATATTGGCATGACCACTATACATGTCAAATAAATGAAAAAGTCATATGTGTCATCCTCGGTCATCACATGTTGAACTTGATATCTCAATACCCATGGCCAAGACAAAGAAGATAGCAAGAAAGTTGTACACTACTTAAGATCAAAATCATGGGCGACTCTTCTAAGGAGCCAAGAAACCTACTCTAGAGACTTCAAATTTCCAGAATCGGGGTGATCCATAAAAGAAACATTTTAAAAAAGGCCAAAGTACCATGTAAATCAGTGATGAAAATAACAAGAGCTCAGAAGTCTCTGGGACTACTCATCCCCACACTTCCATTCATGTGAGTCGTAAAAGAGATGCCCACCAATCTTTTCTCAATGATGAAGACAACTTCATTTGTAAAGGTCAAATGGCAATCCCAAGCTCTTCTATGCTTGCAAGAGGCAGCAGAAGATTTTGCAATTAACTTTATAAATGATGCTTATTTATATGCTACAGATTGTCACAAGGAAACACTTATGACCAAGGATATGTTGTTGTGTGTGGAGTTAGATATAAATTTGACAAATCCATTGTTCCTCTTGACATCAATGATAAAAAATTCTTTGATGTTCTTAATATAGCTCCAGCAAGAAACCCTAATCCATCTAGTGTGCAAATTTAAGAGGTCCCTTCTCATGAACATTTGACAAGAAATGTAGTAGATTCTAGTGAGGAGAAGAGAACGAAGAATTGTTTGTCAGAAGATGTTGTTGTCCACGAGGACATTCAGAGGCTAAGAAAAGGAAACAAGGAGCGCTTAAAGAAAGCACATCACCAAGTTAATGTGAATGTATCAATGCCATGGGAGGAAATAGCTAATCAAGTTAAGGATCTACTCCACAAAGGCCTTATAAGGCTTAGTTCTTCTCCCTTTGGAGCACCTATTATTTTGGTATAAAAGAAGAACAAGACTTATAGGATGTACATTGACTATAGAGCACTCAATAAGATCACAATTAACAACAAATATCCTATTCCTAGGATAGATTATTTGTTCAAATAAACTTCATGAAGCACATGTTTCTAGCAAAATTGATCTTCAAATTGGTATCATTAGACACGAATGACACAAAATGACATTTATAAGACTCCCCTTAGAACTCAAATTGGTCACTTTGAATTCATGGTAATTCCTTTTGGACTCACCAATGCACCTGCTACATTTGCACATATGATGAATAAAAATTGACCATGAAAATCATTTAGCAACTATCTTTAATATGCTGTGCAAAAAGAAACCTTTATGCCAATCTTGAAAAGAGTTGTTTCTTCCAAAAAGAACTAGAGTCTTTGGGCCATATTGTTTCTAGTCAAGGCATTCATATAGATCCAAAGAAAATCAAGGTAATTGAAGAATGTCATGTACATCAATGTGTGAATAATGTATGCTCTTTTCTTGTGTTAGCTAGTTCTTATAGGAATTTTGTAAAAGGTTTTTATTTATTCAGTATTTCCACTCACATTACTATTAAAAAAAATTAAAATTTGCATGGAAATTGGCACAACAACAATCTTTTGAAATACTCAAACATGCACTTTCTCATGAACCTATTAAGTAGTTACTAAATTTTGCACAACGTTTCCATGTAGTTACAGATGCCAGTAGTTTGGGTATAGGTGATGTATTAATACAAAATGATCATCCCATTGCATTTCAAAGTAGGAAACTTAAACCTTCTGAATTATAGTACCTATGATAAAGAACTCATCGTTGTACCGCATGCTTTAAAAATTTTGAAACATTACCTTATGGGTATTAAAGTTATAATCAAAACTGACCAATATGCTATTAAGCATGTATTATAGAAATTTGGATACATTACCTTATGGGTTCAAAAGTTATAATCTAAACAAACCAACACACTATTAAGCATTTATTAAAAATAACCATTGGTTTTTTATAAACATATTAAATGGGCTTCATTCATACAAAATTTTCAGCCTATGATTCAATATCAACCTGGAAAAGATAATGTTGTAGCTAATACCCTTAGTTGTTTCCCATCCCCACAAACATGTTGGAAGAGATTGATGGATACCTTAAGGAAGTGAGGTGGTACCGCTATAACCTATTTTGTACCCACCCTAAGACACTTCAAAGTTATATAGTAGGCTTTTTTAGCTTGAAAATGACACCAAGAAAGTACCTATGTAATTTGGAGTTGATGCTTGAAACAATTGAATCAAAATAGACTACTTCATGAATAGCTAGTGCCATAGAACTTGCTATTTTCGTCCATACACTTGTCGGTTCTTTTGCTGAGTGCTCACAGTACAGTAATAGTTGATGAAATTCCTTTTGAGGGAATTCAGCTAGCTTACATAGCTAATGATTTAAAGTGGAATCATAAAAAATGATAAAATATGACTTTTTTAGCGACTAACCAATACATGACTAGTGATCACTTCGATGAAGATTTCTCCCAGACGGCTAAACCAAATGCTTTGAGATTTGGGTAGCCTAAAGCATACTCTAAGATGGTTCTAAAAAGCTATAGATCATGCAAAAGGGTTGCGAATTCTATGAGATACGATCATGCAAAGTTCAGTGTTCTCTGTAGTCATAGCAGAGAAGTAGACAAAGATGATCAATGAATTATATGTATTATAACACATGATTATACAAGATCATTGACATTGAAATGATGCTCAATAATGATGGAATGAGTAAGCTATGGTGTAAGCTACTTAAAGTTTACAGATGTTCAAGAAATGAGCTCCAAGATGAGGTCATAAAGCTCCAAGATTTACAACAACCTTTTATAAGAAGTTCCTCCAAGTTTGAATTTGAATTCAAAATTTGCTCCAACTAAAAGTTATTCCCTTGATTAAGGAATTATTCTCTCATTGAAACTCGTAGCTATTTTTCTTCCTAACTCCATGAGATCTAGGCTTTTAGAAGATTCTCTCAAGGTATAAACCTTTTACAATGGTAAATGATCAAGTAAGTACAAACTATAGTTCATATGAGTCATCAAATGCTTCAACACATAATTTCTCCATGCTAAGCCAAATTTGAAGGCTTGGAAATTTGCACCAATATCTCCCCGTCAAGCCAAAACATCTTGGCTTGCGCTGCTTCATCAATCCTCTTGAATATCTTGTAATCCAGTCATGGTTTTAAACCTGCAAAGTCTTAGTACCATCAAGTACTTTGGTTAAAAAATCAAAACATTGCATATTTGTAGATACATATGCTAGTTGAATCTCTTTGCTTAAGAGTTTCTCTCTAACATAGTGATAGTGCACTTCTATATGCTTGGTTCTTGCATGATAAATGGGATTGGCTACAAGATGCAAAGAACTAGTGCTATCACCAAAGATCATAGGTGAATGAGTGTGAAGTCCCAAATATGAGGAAAGCAATCTAATCCAAATAGCTTCTTGTGTAGCATTTGCTAACGCCCTGTATTCAGTCTCCATTGAAGATAGAGCAATAGTTGGTTGCTTCTTAGAAGACCATGAAATGGGCTTATCACCAAAAAAAGATAAATATCTAGAAGTAATTCTTCTATCATCCTTATATCCTACCAATGTGCATATGAGTGAAACTTTACATCCAAATCTGATGTGTATGCAAAGTAAAGACCTTGATTTTGAGTACCTTTGAGATACTTCAAAATTCTTTTAGCAGCTTTCAAGTGAGGTGCTCTAGGTTTATGCATAAATTGACTTAGAACACTTACTCCATAACATATGTCAATCCTTGTTAATGTTGCATAGTTTAGACTCCCAACTATGCTTTGATAACCTGCAATGTCTTTAAGCAAATCACCTTCATGAGCACTCAATTTATGATTTACCTCCATAGGGGAGCTAGCTACTTTTGCATTCTGCAAATGGAACTTCTTCAACATGTCCTGTGCATATTTCCTTTGAATGATGTAGATTCTAGAGTTAGTGCATACTAACTCAAGTCCAAGAAAATATTTCAGAAACCCTAGGTCACTGATCTTAAACTTCTGCATCATCTAGTTTTTGATTTGTTTAATGCCATTGGGATCACTACCTATAACAATGATGTCATCAACATATACACATCAATATATCATTTTTGAATTACTGCTCTTGAGAAACAAAGAAGAATCTTCCTTTGTCATCATGAGTCCTTGGTCTTGAAGATAGATTGTTAACCTATGGTTCCATGCCCTAGGTGCCTGCTTCAAACCATAAAGAGCTTTGTTCAATTTACATATATGATTTACCTTGTTTGGATCTTCATAGCCATGCACCTACACTTACCAATACTCTGATGGTTGGCCACAGGTGAAAAAGTTTCAGCTGTGGCATCTTACCTACAAGTGAAAAGTTTCATCATAATCTACTCCTTGGTTTTTTGCAAAATCCTTAGCCACAAGCCTATACCTATTTATGGATCCATCTGAGTTCCTTTTAATTTTGTAAATCCACCTAGAACCAATAACCTTCATTGATGCTTTCTTGGGTACTAGCTCCCAAGTGTCATTCTCTAGGTGTGCTTCTATTTCTTCATCCATAGCCTCCTTATATTATACTTTGCTACTTGCTTCTTCATATGAAGAAGGTTCTTCAAGTGATAAATCCTTAGCAAGATAAATAGAATGCTTAGTGACTAATGAAGTATCATACCCATATCTGATTGGCTTCTTACTCTCCCTTTGTGATCTTCTTAAGGCTTGGTTGGATGACTCAGGTATGCCTTCCAACCACTTCATCTCGAACTTTCCTTTTGATTTCCATGCTTTGAATTCTTCCAAGTTGATGATGTCCTCATCATCTAATTTGATGTCTTCAATTGTGCTTGGCTCCTCCTTGGTGAGGCTTGGAAATTCTTCTTCCATGTCATATGGCAACTTGACCCTCGTGCATTCACTTTCAAACCAAGAATTATTCTCATCAAACACAACATCTCTACTAACCATAAATCCTTTATTGGATGGATTATAGAACTTGTATCCTTTTTTATTTATATCATACCCTATGAAGATGCATTTCTCTACCTTAGCGTCTAACTTACCTCTTATTTGAGATGGAACATGCACATAAGCAACACAACCAAATATTCTACAATGTTCAACTGTTGGTCTCTTACCATGCCATGCCTCATAGGGGGTTATTCCATCAAGGGATTTAGAAGGTAACCTGTTAATAAGATAACTTGTAGTAGAAACACTCTCTCACCACAAGTAACTGCTTTTTTGATTTAGCATTGATCTAACTGCTTCCAAAATTAACGTGTTCCTCCTCTCCACTACTCCATTTTTCTCAAGAGTATATCCAGTGGTGACCTCCCTTTTGATACCTCTATCCTGCAAAAATGCACCAAATTCATTGGAGAAGTACTCACCTCCTCCATCTAACCTTATCCTCTTTAGGCTTTTTCCTCTTTGATTTTCCACAAGTGCAAGATACATCTTGAAACAATTGAACACTTCATCCTTATGTTTCATGAAATACTAGATAGACCACCTACTGAAATCATCAATAATGACACATAGTACCTTCAAGCTAAAATTGATGGGTCCTTGCTTGGTCCCCATACATCTATGTAGACAAGTTCCAAATAATCCTCATGCATATATCCTTTCTTTGTAAAGGGTAACCTTTGTGATTTACAAAACTGACATGCACCACATTTATAGATCATATGTTGCTTGGATACATTAGGTATCCCAAGTACAGATTGATCTCTACATATCTGCTTCAATGTTCTCTCATCAATGCGCCCTAATCTTTTGTGCCATATCCCTAGCTCAGACAATGTTTGATCCTTATAATTATAAAGTGCAATATTACTAGTGTCCTCAAGCTGAAATGTAAACAATCTACCAATTTTCTCCCCCTTGGAAATTCTTCTGAATCCATGTTGGGAGTCCTCCACAAAAGCTCGAAATTTATTGAACCTAAACTGCAAACCCTTTTCCACTATATATCCAACCCTCATGAGATTCTTTGTGATAGTACGTGCATAAAGAATTCTGCTCAATAGATTCCTATTTCCATAAGACGTTTTGACAGTTCCTAACTTGACAATTGAATGCTCAATATCATCACCTATCTGCACTTGGTGCTTTCCCTTGAGATCTTAAAGATTACAAAGAAGAACTACATTGCTTGCTACATGGTTTGAACAACCTGAGTTGATATAGAAGAGGTGCTCATCATTCATACCTTGTTTTGAAGCTATGTACATAATGAGAAGAGAATCCTCTTGATCCTCTATATAATTGTTGAAGTCTTTTCTTGATTTGAATCCTCCTTGATAATTGTGGTTGTAGTTGTTGTTGTAGCCATGGTTGTATCGTTGATGATGGTTGAATCTTCTTCTTGATTGTGAATAGCCACCTCTTTGAAATCCTATTCCTCTCTAGTTCTTGAAGTTCCTATAGCACGCATTTGTTATGTGATTAGATAGTCCACATATATTGCATGGGGAAGAGTTGAAAGGTCTCCCCCTACCTTGCTTACCTCCTCTTTCCATTCCTCTTGAATTCCTACCTCTCCCTGTTGGTGCAAGGCAATCAACAATTGAAGTTTTGATGAAGGTCTCGAAGTCAAGGACTGAAGAAAAAGATCAAGTTATGAAGTATGGAGAAAGCATTTACTCAGAGGATGAAGATGTGTATACATATGTACATTAATTTAGAGTCAGTTCAGTTTATACTTTTGTATGGTCATGAGATTGTAAATATTTGCCAATAGATAGAAAGAAAATGTCGGGGAAAATATGATAGAGCATGTGAGTAGAAAAATTAGAAGCTCTATGAGTCATTATACACTTTAGAAGTGAGTAAGATCTCTCTCATCACTCACATGTAAATTTTTCAGAAATGAAGAAAAGTTGTGCCCGATATTTCTGAGTATTCTCCTTCTATGTTGAGTCTTTTGTGAAATGATTTTGTACAAGTCTAAGTCTATAGTTGATTGACCTTTCTACAACTTTTGAGCTTCTTATTGTGATCAGGGTGAGAGAATTGAGTTTAGGAACATTTACATGTGTAAATAAAAAGAAGAGAAGTTGTAGGAGGTGCAAAATTTGATGCTAATGTTTTGGTCAGTTCTCCTTCCACAGTGTAAAGTTTTGAGCAAGGAAGCACTCATTCTTTAAGTTGTAAGGTAAGCTACATATGAATAAAAGCATTTGATTAAACAAGTTCTACTTTGAGAGAACCAAGCTTAAGAAGTTACAGGTATCAAAGTCGATTGTAGAGAACTACAGTTTTAGACATAGGTGAATTGTTAAGATCATTTCTCAAATTCTACTGAGTCTTTTGGAATGATTTAACTTGGGGGAGGTGTGAAAACTATAGGCGACGCCTTGTGCAAAGTTTTATCAAAACAATTTACACAACTGATAAGTCAATGAGTGAGCTATGTGCAGCAGACTTTGTATGTGGTCATCTCCTTCATAGTTTGTTCAAGAATTTAGAAATTAAGTATGATCCTCCAAATTAGTGAAGCTTTTGAGTTACTCTTGATATAGAGGTGCTCTAACTTCAAGAGTAGCTTGCTCTTTTGGAGATTAACACTCTCCATCAGTGGTATCAGATCAGGAAGTATCAAAATTGAAGAAAAGGAGGACCGCGACTGTTCTAGTCATAAAGAATTCAACATTTGAAGATTCAAAAGGTGAAAGCTTGAGAGCAAAGCTTGAGAAGCAGGCTAGAATATATCAAGGAAGAAAAAAGGAACTTCAGTCGAAGCAAAGGTAATCCTATTACTCATAATGCTTGAAGGATTTAATACACAGGTGAAGAAAGGATGAGAGATTCTCTTCAGATAGAGAAATTGGATAGAGAGAACTATCCAGCATGGTCAATGAGGATGAAAGCTCATCTTCCATCTCAGATTATGTAACAAGAATGAAGGACATTGCAGATGCATTAGGAGAAATTGATGAAGATATTGAGGAGGATAAATTGTTAAGGCAAATCCTCACAGGTTTGAGAGGTGATGACAAATGGAAGCCATTCATTTTTTCTACTAAATTATCACTTGATCATTTTACTCCTGATTTAAATTACTTGCTAGGACACATGTTAACCTTTGAGCACGATTTCAAAAGTGATAAAAGTGCAGGTCAAGCAATGTATTCAAAGGATAAGAAGAAGAATAGCAGAGGGAAGCAGCAAATAAATGAAGATGAAGGAACAACTAGCCATGCTAACTTCCTAAGAGGAAGAGATGGTGGAAAAGGAAGAGGAAGAGGCAGGAGTTATAAAGATAGAGTCAAAGCTTGCTGGATTTGTGGTAAGAAAAATCATTTAGCTAATGATTGTTAGCATAATACTCAGAATAATGGTGGATATAATCAGAATTTTAATTCAAGAGGAAGAGGTGGTAGAAATCAAAGAGGTAATTTTAGAGGTAGAGGTAGTAAAGGTTACTTTGGAAGAAATGCAGGTAGAGGATTCCAAAGTCAGCAATACAACAATACCTACTACAATTATGCTTCAAATCAGAAGGAGGATTCAACATTGATAATGAATGCAACTTGTGAAAGGCAAAGTGAAGACCAAAGAGTCTTCTACATTGACTCAGGGTGTAGCAATCACCTGAGTGGCAGCATAGCTTTGATGACTGATTTGGAGAATAAGGTAACTAATAATGTAGTTCAAATAGGTGACAACACAAAGCACAATGTGAAGTCAATTGGATGAGTGAAGGCCAAGGATGGAAGTACTCTCTTGAGTAAGATTTTGTATGTTCCTACAATTCCAAAGAATCTGATAAGTGTAGGAAAATTTTTTGAAAAAGGCTATGAAGTTAGGTTCACTAATGAAGGAGTTTTTGTGGAAGACCCTAGCAAGGGGTATAAACAAATTATTTCACGAAAAAAAGAAGGAAGATTGTTCACATTGAAGGTTCAAGGTAACATTGGTCATGCCTTGTTCACCTGTGGAGGACATAAGATCTTTGAGCTAGATCTTTGGCACAAAAGGCTAGGACATTTTAATGAAAGAGGTATTAAAGATATAGTTAACAATGATTCAGTACTTGGATTGCCTAATGTTGCAGGTCAACCTATGACATACAGATGTGAGGCATGTCAATTAGGTAAGGCTCATAAGCAGTCTTATTCAAGCATGGTTTTATGTATTCAGAGAAGCTTGAGTTGGTACACACAGATGTGTGGGGACCATCAAAGGATTTCAGTATCAATGGCTCAAGGTATTATGTGATTTATGTTGATGATGCTACCAGATGGATCACTATCTATGTGATCAAAGATAAGTTAGAGGTATTCAATACATTCAAACATTATCATGTGTATGCATAGAGAATTACAGGTCAAAAGTTGAAGAGAGTAAGGTCAAATGAAGGGGGAGAGTATTTCTCTAATGAGTTAAGTGATTACTTGTGGAATGCAGGTATAAAAAGGGAAATTACTTGCAGGTACTCTCCTCAACAAAATGGTGTAGCAGAAAGGAGGAATAGAACTCTTGTTGAGTTTGCAAGATCCATGATGAAGGAGAAAAATTGCCCAAATTACTTGTGCGCTGAGGCTGTAAATACTGCTACTTATTTGGTTAATAGATTACCACGTAAAGCTTTGGAGGGTATGACACCATATGACGCATGGTGGGGTAAGAGACCTACTCTAGATCATTGCAAAGTGTTTGGATGTTTGGCATATGCATATGTGCCATCTCAAGTGAGGCATAAATTGGAACCTAAAGCTGAAAAATATGTGTTCATGGGATATGATGATAAGCAGATGGGATATAGGTTGTGGAGTCCATCCACAAAAAAATTCCTTGTGTCTAAGGATGTTACATTTGATGAGCAAGGTACTTGGTATGCACATACATTTAATGTTCATGCAGGTGATGAAGAAGTTGTGAATCAAAAGAAAGGTAAATCAAAGGTTCAAATATTTGATGAAGAGGAGAACAATGAAGTATAGGTTGAAGTTGAAGAAGTGCCAAGACTTGATCCAAAATGTGATGAACCAAAAACCTCAAGAAGTGGAGAACTCAGAAGGTCATCAAGAAACAAATGGCAACCTACAAGGTATAGCTATGACACTTCTTTTTTGGCTACCAAAGATTATTCTTATATGATAAAGGCAGATGAAGATCCTTCTACATATGAAGAGGCAAAAGGTAAGGAAAATTGGGAGAAAGCTATGCAGGAAGAGTATGATGCATTGATGGAGAATCAGACATGGTATTTGGTTGCTAAACCAAATAGTCAGAAGATCATTGGATGTAAATGGGTCTACAAGACAAAGAGGTTTGCAGATGGAAGTGTGTCTAGGTATAAAGCTAGACTTGTTGTGAAAGGGTTTTCTTAGACATATGGTATAGATTATGATGAGAGCTATAGTCCTGTGGCAAAGATGACAACCATCAGGACACTCATAGCCATTGCTGCATGTAAAGGTTGGAAATTACGTCAATTAGATGTGAAGAATGATTTTTTGAATGGTTATATTTCATATGATGTTTTCATGGAGCAACCACAAGGATTCAGAGATGAAAGGTATCCAGATCATGTATGCAAGCTCAAGAGAGCTTTGTATGGTTTGAAGTAGGCCCCAAGGGCATGGAATTATAGACTTGTGAAGTTCTTGAAAGAACTTGGTTTTCAAGTATCCAAAGCAGATAGTAGCTTGCTTGTTAAAGCAAGTGATGATGGGTTCATTTATATGTGCATATATGTTGATGATATAATTCTTACAGGTACAGATGAGAAAGGCATTCAAAGCCTAAAGAAGCAAATGGAGAAAGAGTTCAACATTAGTGACTTGGGAGACTTGTCATATTTCTTGGGCATGGAAATCTCATACACTCAACATAGAGTGTATGTAACTCAAGAAAGGTATTTGAGAAATTTTTTGATCAAGTTTAAGATGAATGATTGCAGAGTAACACCTACTCCAATGGAGGCGAATCAAAAATTGAGTAGATATGGAGGAGAAGAGTTCAAGGACATGAAGGTATATCAAAGTTTGGTTGGTGGTCTGATCTATGCTACATTAACTAGGCCTGACTTGTCATATGCAATTGGAGTATTATCTCAATTCATGCATTTTCCTAGGAAAGAACATTGGATTGCAGGACAAAGAGTGTTGAGGTACATTAAGGGTACACTCAAAGAAGGTTTGTATTATGGTTTTACATTAGATACAAACATCAAGATATATAGTGATACAGATTGGGTAGGTAATCCTGATGATAGGAGATCAACTTATGGATACTTGTGTTATGTGGGAGATAAGTTAATTTCTTGGTGTTCAAAGAAGCAACACACAGTTGCTTTATCATCTACAGAGGCTGAGTGCAAAGGTATGGTTGAAGCTGCAAAGGAACTAATATGGCTTAAGACTCTTATGAAGAGTTTCGATATAATCCAAAGTACACCCACTATTCATGGAGATAACATGAGTTCATTGTATTTAGCTGCTAATCCTGTTTTTCATGCCAGGACTACATATTGAGATTCATTATCACTTTCTAAGAGAAAAGGTGATGGATAAGGAGATTGAAGTAATACATACTTCAACAAAAGATCATATAGTTGATATGCTAACCAAAAGCTTGGATGGAACAAAGCTACAGAGATTCAAAGACATGGCAGGTATAAAGAAGATAGAGAAAACCGCAATTCACGATTGAGGGGGAGCTCTTGGTGCAGGGCAATCAACAATTGAAGTTTTGATGAAGGTTTTGAAGTCAAGGACTGAAGAAAAAGATCAAGTTATGAAGTATGGAGAAAGCATTTACTCAAAGGATGAAGATGTGTATACATATGTACATTAATTTAGAGTCAGTTCAGATTATACATTTGTATGATCATGAGATTGTAAATATTCACCTATATATAGAAAGAAATTGTCGGGGCAAATATGATAAAGCATGTGAATAGAGAAATTAGAAGTTCTATGAGTCATTAGACACTTTAGAAGTGAGTAAGATCTCTCTCATCACTTAGATGTAAACTTTTGAGAAATGAAGAAAAGTTGCACCCGATATTTCTGAGTATTCTCCTTGTGTGTTGAGTCTTTTATGAAATGCTTTTGTACAAGTCTAGGTCTATAGTTGATTGACCTCTGTACAAATTTTCAGCTTCTAATTGTGATAAGGGTGAGAGAATTGAGTGTAGGAACACTTACATGTGTAAATGAAAAGAAGAGAAGTTGTGGGAGGCGCAAAATTTGATGCTAATATTTTGTTCAGTTCTCCTTCCATAGTGTAAAGTTTTGAGCAAGCAAGCACTCATTCTTTAAGTTGGAAGGTAAGCTACCTATGACTAAAAGCATTTGATTAAACGGGTTCTAGTTTGAGAGAATCAAGCTTAAGAATTTACAGGTGTCAAAGTCGCCTGTAAAGAACTATAGTTTTAGACATAGGTGAATTGTTAAGAACATTTCTCAAGATCTACTCAGTCTTTTGGAATGATTTAACTTGGAGGTGTGTAAACTATAGGCAACACGCAAAAAGTTCTATCAAAAAACTTTACACAACTGATAAGTCAATGAGTGAATTATATGCAGCAGACTTTCTGTGTGGTCATCTCCTTCACAGTTTGTTCAAGAATTTGGAAATTAAGTATTGATCCTCCAAATTAGTGAAGGCTTTGAGTTAATCTTGATATAGAGGTGCTCTAACTTCAAGAGTAGCTTTTTCTTTTGGAGATTAACACTCTCCATCACTCCCTGCATAGTTAACTTGAGAAGTGGTACCTTCATCTTCAACTTTCTTGCTCGTTTCTTTATCTATAAAGAGGGTAGAAGAATTGTTACCTCTTGATGGTTCTCCATTTTTGTTGAGCTTGGCTTCATGGGTGAAGATTTGTCCCATGAGAGTGGTTAGATGAGGGACTTGCATATCCATATAAAGATCAATGGCAGTTTTGAAAGATTCCCACTTATCATTTGCCTTGATGTCATTGATTATCTATCTCACTATTTTCTCTTCTTCAATCTCTTCTCCTATGCTTGCCAACTGATCAGCCACATCCTTGACCTTGGTCACATACTCTGAAATATTCTGCTTAGGTTGCTTCCTTTAAGTAGTAAACTCAATCCACAATTGATTTTTTCTAGCTCTAGTATCCTAGGTCTCTTGGGAAGTTTTGCAATTCCTAATATGAGGAAGAAGGAAGTCCGAAATAGAGTTAACTAGATATGACATGGCTAAAACATCTTTGGCACACCATGAATTGGGTCTTTCTAGCTCCTCTCTTGTAGGTTGACCTTTGCTTCTGAAGATGGGCATCTCCTCATCTCCTGTTATGTATCCATAGAGACTTCTTCATTGTACATAGGTCTTCATCTTCAATGACCACTGGATGATTATTCCTAACCAATTTATCAATGAAAGAAGGAAAACCATTTCCCATTTTACCTCAACTGGCTCTGATACCACTGTTGGAAGAGATGGATGGATACCTCAAGGAAGTGAGGTGGTACTACTAAAACCTGCTTTGTACCTACCCTAATACACTTCAAAGTTATATAGTAGGCCCTTTTTTCTTGAAAATGACACCAAGAAAGTACCTATGTAGTTTGGAGTTGATGCTTGAAACAATTGAATCAAAACAGACTACTTCATGAATAGCTAGTGTCACAAAACTTGCTATTTTAGTCCATACACCTATTGGTTCTTTTGCTCAATGCTCATAGTATAGCAAGAATTGATGAAATTCCTTTTGAGGGAGTTCAATTAGCTTAGATAGATAATGATTGCAAGTGAATCATCAAAATGATAAAGTATGCTCTGAGAAATAAGTTTAGCAATCCAAAGATTAACCCCGACTTTTTAGGGACTAACGAGTAGATGGCCATTGAGGACTTTGACGAATATTTCTCCTAGATGGCTAAATCGAATGCTTTGATATTTTGGAATCAAAGTATACAACAAGATATAGATCATGTAATATGGTTGAGAATTCATAGAGATATGATCAAGCAAAGTTCACTATTCTGAGTAGTCATTTCAGAGAAGTAGACATAGATGATCAATGAGCTATATGTATTATAACACATGATTATACAAGATCATTGGCATTGAAATGATGCTCAATGATGATAGAATTAGTAAGCCATGGTGTAAGCTACTCAAACTCTATAGATGCGCAAGAAATGAGCTCTCGGATGAGGCCACACGGCCGTGAGATTTACAACAGCCTTTTATAAGAAGTTCTTCCAAGTTTGAATTTCAATTCAAACTTGGCTCGAATTGAAAGTGATTCTCTCATTAAAACTCGTAGCTATTTTTCTTCCTAACTCCATGAGATTTAGGATTTTATGAGATTCTCTCAAGGTATAAACCTTTAACAATGGTAAATGATCAAGTAAGTAAAAGCTATGGTTCATATGCATCATCAAATGCTTCCACATATAAATTTTCTATGCTAAGAAAAATGTGAAGGCTTGGAAATTTGCACCAAAACAACAAATATTGTTTCAATCAATCATATTTCTATTGTTCATATTCATTCATTTCATGACATGATTCCTACTTATGCATGTGATATATATTATTCAAAAACATGGAATGCTTTAAATAAATCTACACCATCTAATGAGGATCACTACACTTTTCATAATAAATTCTTGTATTTCCAACACAAGTTATGCATCACACAAGTATTCAAAGAATGTTTTATGAAAGAGATGCATGAGCCATTTTATATGGGTCATAGGGCATACAAAGTACTATTTCTACATGTAAAGAATTTTTCTTTTGGTCGAATATCAAAAAGCATATTGCACAGTATGTTTCCCATTGCACTATGTGTCAACATGTGAAACGAAATCATGGTAAAACATTTGGATTATTAATGCCACTACCTAATGGACCTTGGAAACACATTTCTTTGGATTTTATTATTAGTGTTCCTAAAACTTCATCTCACAATGATATGATGTGGACAATTGTTGATAGGTTTAGTAAACAAGCATATTTCATTCCTTAAAAGAAACCTATTTCTGCACCTCAACTTGCTAAGTTATTTATTAAATGTATTTTTTTGCATCACGATTTTCCAAAAGTTATTCTTTCATATCAAGATGTTCATTTTTTTATCACTTTTGGGTTGCATTATTTCAAAATTTAGGTTCGAAAATAGACTTTAGTTGTGTAGTTCATCTGGAAAGTAATAGGCAAAGTGAATCTAGGAATAGTACTATGTTAGATTTATTAGGTTATTATTCTTTAGATAATCTACTTATTTAGGATGAGAGACTTCATTTACTACAATTTTCATATAATAACACAACACATACCACTACTGGATGTCCACCATATGAAATTGTTTATGGTAGAAAGCTTCCCATTCCCATGTCTATCACTCAAATTGATATTCCTATGGCTCATTCTTATGCACAAGAGCATTATTCTAGACTTCATGATCATCATGAGCACATTAAGAAGAGTGAAGAATGTTACATATATAATGTTACTAAGAAAGAAGTAGCTAAAGATTTTAATGAAAGTGAGTTGGCTTGGTTATAAATAATTACAATATTTTTGAAAAATATTTCACAACATCCTAAGGTTAAACTTGCACCACATTCTTATGGACCTTTCTGTATTATTCAAAAAATTATTGAGAATGCTTTTAGATTAGACATACCTGTTCATTGGAATATACATAATTCTTTTGATAGCAGCTTATTGAAATCTTTTAAAGGAACTTTACTATTCATATGTATTTTAGATCACCCTCCTTTACTTGAAGAGGATGCTAAAATACTAACACAAGAGAAAATACTTGATAATGATGTTACTACTACACACATTGGTGAGAAATATCATATATATTTAGTAAAATATACAAATAAATCACTTGAGGAATCTCAATGGATTCATAAGACATAACTAATTGCACATTATGATCATTTGATTTCTCCATATCATTCACAATCACATTAAATTCCAATTTTCCAATTCCATGCATGTGTTTTTACATGGAACATGCTTATGATTGTTCGATGATGGGACATGTGACTTACCATTCATGTCTATCTTATTCTTATCAACTAAGGCTAGTCGCTTGTTGGTTGGGAGGCATGTCATACTTTATGTCATAACAAAATGTTATATGGATTTTAATGTATTGAGGAATGTGATTTGTGTTTTGATTTAGCAGGTGAAGAATCATGAGGGTGTGAATGCAGGTGGACTTAATCAGATATTTTTAAAGATATTTAAAATAATATTTAGAAGATATTATTTTAGTTATTTTTTTTGTAAAAATAATAGATCACTTTAGAAAGGGACATTTTTCTAAAGATAGTAAATCAATTAAAAAACAATGATTTTGTAAATAAATCAAATTTTCATAAATGCATGCTTTTTGAAGCATTACCCTCATCTATCTTCTATTCAGGATGTAATAAAGGAAACCTATAAATACACATGCTCTGATAGACTCATCCTTGAGAGTATGTGGAGGGAGATTCTACCTAATCTTGTGTCCAATCGCTTGTCTCTATCTATTTTATTTATGTTTTTATGAGATTCTATTTTTTTTACTATCCTCGACAGACCTATGTCTACAAGATCCAATCAATAGTCTCATCCTTGAAGATTGAAAGTATAGTGTCACTCCCACATAAACATGTTTATGATTGAGTCTTCATGATGCTAGAGATGCCTTTGATTCTTTTCTACATTACTAGGTTGTCGGATGCTTGATCTAGTTTTGCATAACATGGCTTGATATTTAGTTTTCAATCTCTCAAATCACCTTGTTTATGTAATGCCTAGGTATCAAGCACTCGTAGGCAATTAAGTGCATCTTTTGTTGCTTGTGTGGCACCGGACTTATTGGGTTGCTTTATCTGAAGATATGGTCCTTACTACCATATTTACATGCTTTTCTAGAATTTGAATCGGTTGGTTTCTATGAAACTTGTGTGTCCACTTATTGTTTTTGCTTCGTTCGAGGTATCCCAAACATACCTTGGTTGATTAAAACGTAGCCTATTATTGACGCTTCTACTTGGTAGGGTCAAATTCCTTTTGGCTACTATGGGTCTTGTTCAATGTTTTACCACCACCATATCCACTAAGAGTTAGATTGCATTGGCAATTGGGAGGAAGCATGTGTTCCATGCTTGCATAAAGCATATCTAGGTGTACTATCATTATGTTAGGGAGAGGTTCTCTAGTGGAGAGATCAGTTTGTCTTAAGCACCAACACAAGATAATGTTGTAGACCTTTTCATAAAGGCTCTCCTTAGGGAGAAGATTGAATATTCTTGCAAAGCTTAAGGCTTAGTTCCTTTTGTGGATTGATCTATTTCCACATAGCTTGGCACTTCCTTAAACATTAGTGCAAGCTCCATGTTCACCTTATCACTCCCAAGAGGATTTTTAAGATTATTTTAGTAGTGATGTGTGTGAACACACTTCAAAATGCCCAGGCACTTTTACCCCTCTTTTAGAGGTTTTCTTCCTTAACTTGTATATACTACTATAACCCTAATGAGTCACTTATCTTTGCACAATCACTTGGTAATACATAATTTATTGTGTTTTCCTCCAATCTTCTTCTTGTTTCTTGTGTTGTTCGAGTGCGTCTAAATACCTTGAATTTTAACATCTACACCATTGCATTTTTCACTTTTACTTCATATTTTAGTTTTCAAATGTACCTCTAGGTTTGATTTATGTATTGTTTGTAATGTTTGATGTGGTTAACTTGCACTATGCATTACTTGTGTTAATCTATGTTGATAACCTAGTCATAGATAACCTATTAGGACATGTTGAGAGGCTGGACTAGAAGTGATTGAGGGGTAATGAAATTTATCATGCATCACATACAATACTTAACAAATGATTATGTTTATTTCTTCTTTCCTCATTCAAATAGTTCTCTTAAGGTTTATTTTTCTTGAGATAAGGGCTTTAAATTAGAACAAGGGTAAGGGATACAAGAAGGTTAGATGGAATCAAAAGAAGTATGATGACCTTTTCATCTCCTATATGGAGAATCCACGTACTCTTTAGCTTATTTTTTCAAGAATTAACAGCTTGTGGTACTGAGAGAGAGAGAGAGAGATAAAGAGAGAGAGAGACAGAGAGAGAGAGAGAGAGAGAGAGAGAGAGAGAGAGAGAGAGAGAGAGAGAGAGAGAGAGAGAGAGAGAGAGAGAGAGAGAGAGAGAGAGAGAGAGAGAGAGAGAGAGAGAGAGAGAGAGAGAGAGAGAGAGAAAGAAAGAAAGAAAGTCATATTAACTTCTTCTGGAGGCCAAACTTGGCCTATGAGACAAAAACCATGTACAAGTGTAGTAACCCTGTGTAGAAGATAAAATGAAATAAAAAGTATATCGCTACACAAAGCTATATAGGGCTGGAAAAGGCTAGGGAGACGTGGCTCTGACTCTGCAGATAGTGGCCACCTAATACATGGGGGGATCCAAAATGTGAGTAAAACGCCCTATCTACTGGTGATGGGTGGAGGTGGGTGTAGTATGTGGTACATCGGTGGTGGTCTGAGTGCCTCTTGAAGGAAGACAACCTAGGGGGTGGTGGTACGCCTATGCTCCATCATGTGGTCGTAGGCAATCCTGATGCGTGAGATATCCTCCTGATATAGTCGTGGTCGACGATATCCGCCCATGCGTGGTCGGCGCCGTGCTCTCTGTGCTGCTGCCTGGTGTAGCGTGAGCCCTATAGATGGACCTCTCTGATGTAGCTCAACTCGCTGAAAGAACTGCGTAATGGTCTGCTGGGTACTCACCCGTGGCTGATGTATGGGCTGTAGTGACCGCTCTCGCCTCTCGTATGCTGCTATGAGAGAGTGAGAGATTTAAGTTCCAATATATCTTTCAAGGTAATCTAGGAATTCTCTATAGAACAGTCAAGCTGATAAGGGTTGGACTCAAGTTGCAAATACAAGGAATAAATACAACACAACAAGTGAGTTTCATAATTTCCTCTCCCAAAGTGGTTTTGAAGCTAAGACTAATAATATGATAAGCGAAGATCCTATGTTTTCTACTGAGTTGAATAAATATGATCAACTAAAAATAAATGGTATGTGATTTAAGAGAATAGTGGCTTTGAAGATTTCTCTATGATACAATATGATGATATCGAGTCATCTCTCCAAATTGGAAGTAAATCGAAAAGAAAGGATACGCTCAGAACTTTAGGGTCCTTGATTAAGACTCCCGAAAACTATAAAAAAATAACTATGTCCAAATTTGTAAACGTGATGTCTTTTGTTCATGTGAAGCCCTATCGATGTCTGATATTTTGGTACAAGGGAAATCGGATTCAGAGTTTTCATCATGCATGTGTTAAACATTATCTTAGGTATTATCAAGGGGATAACAGACCCTTTAGAGACAAATTTAGGAAAAATTAGTTTAGATATGTATTGCTAGATCTTGATTGCCTTTTTTCTAAAACATATTAAGACCAAGGGTGTTAAGTTGATTTCTATTCTGAAAAACCGTCCAGTAATTATGAGTGGAATCATACATATTATAATCCTACACCGTTCTTCGAGCAACAATGTTTAAGGGGCAATGAATGTTGTATAAATCATGGGCTCAATAATCTAAATATATGGATTCTAAAGGTTAGCATATGATCAATATTAGTCTTGATTAAGCTCTTGCATGACCCTCAATAGGTGCTTGAAATTGGGTTTGAATCCATGCAAATTTTATTAATATGAGCTTTGAATTGAATGGTTCCTACCCTTCAGAATGATCTATCCTAAGGTGTGGGAACCTTAATGTGGGTGGAAGCTTCTCTAAGTGCCACTTTGGCTTGTACATCAGAGATTAATTATTTTTTGATTTAGAATGTATGTGATAGTCCATAGAAAATTAGAATGCATGTGAGGACCCTTGCGGAAGTATCCACATGGCCACTTTTCTAGATACTTGGATCACTCCAAGGACATTCACCCCCTTGGTCTATAGGTATATATATATTTGATGCTGGATGGGTGGATATGTGCTTTCTCTTCCCCTCAATGGTCCTCCTAATTAGATTATTTTTCTCGTAGGGCATCTTGATTACTCAAAAGGGAGAAATATGTCATCGATCTTATTTGTAGTTCCCCTAATTTCTAGTAGCTCTCATTTTATTAGTTTAAAAAACTTTCGCAAAGAAAACAAACTCTAGTGATAAATCTTGGATGCTAGATTGTGAAGTTCAAAAGCATGTTTCTAACCAAAATATAGTTGGATTAACTCATGTAAATTTGATCGTAAGGGAGATCCACAAACTGTGTGTGTGTGTGCGTGGTTTATTTCAATCTTTTGAGCTCACAATTGGCATAAACCACAGACACACAATTGAACTCTTTCCTCTGAAACTAGAAAAAGTCGAAATTCCAACTTGATGGTGATGTTTTGGCATAGTGAATATTTAAATACTTGAATGAACGTTCTATTTCTCTAACACGTAAAAGCATTCGTATAAACGGATTA
Organism: Ceratopteris richardii; assembly: GCA_020310875.1. Lineage (NCBI taxonomy): Eukaryota > Viridiplantae > Streptophyta > Polypodiopsida > Polypodiales > Pteridaceae > Ceratopteris > Ceratopteris richardii. Next base: position 86,057,263 of record CM035419.1, on the reverse strand, counting down.
GTCTTCAGACTTTTTTGTCTCCATAAGGGGTGCCAAAGGGATTGGACCTTAAAGTCCCACCTCTACCATAACCAATCCAAAAACCTTCCTATTGAGCATGGTATGAAATTCCACATCCTTCTTCAATCTCGAAATTTTCTAAAGGCTATTGCCATTTTGCCATCTTAGACCTTCAGGGTGAGAAGAATCCTTACGAATGAGGTGGCAAGCCCTTGAGAACTCCCATGCATTGAATCTGCTTTGCAATGGACACCATCCTTCATAATCCACTCTTTTGGTCGGGTCAATGTCCTCGAATATAATCGACTAACAAGTTTCTTGGCTCCAAAGGTGTTTCCACAAGCAGAAGCCTTTGTTCCAAAGCTTCATAGATTTTTGGAAATTCTAAGGCTCCATACCTCTGATGCCCTTGATAGGGAACCAGATCGAAAAATTGTGTCTAATATCCATTGCTCATTTCCAATTTTCATTGATTCTGATAATCTCTTTAACCTTGTTCCAACTCGTCCATAGGGAACATACCAAGATTGAGCCTTTGGGAGTCACCCAAAATGGGGAGAACAATATGGTGATAAGGTTGAGATCCTTCCACCCTCGTAGGCCGACAAGCTTAAGAGTATTCCTATTTCTAAAGATAAGCTTGGCCCAATACGTGTTAACCTTTGGATCCCCCAGATGCACATACATAGAGGATATTACAAAAAGAAAATCACACAAAAATACTCAAAGAATAGAAAGCGATAAGAGACCTAACACCAGATTGAGTAAAATTGCCCCCCACATACTCTGATGGATGGGTCTATCAGAGCATGTGCATTTGTAGGTATTTCTCATTACATCTTGAATAAAAGATACATGAGGTTGGTGCTTCAAAAAGCATGCTTTTGCTTTATTTTAAAAATCAAGATTTTCTATTTTTACATAAACCTGGCTTTCGAAAGTGATCTATTACGTTTACAATAATAACTAAAAAATACTATCTTCTACAAATAACTATCTTCTAAATATTCTTCTAAATATCTCCAAAAATATTTGAATAAGTCCATGCACGTTCACACCCTCATGAACCTTCACATGCTAAATCAAAACACAAAACACATTAAAAACCTCAAGCCATTACACTTAACTAAATATCAATGATATTGATTACCTGTGCCAGTAGTAGTAACATCATAATAAAGTATTTTCTCTAGAATTAAAATTTCAACATCCTCTTCTAACAAAGGAAGAAAATCTAAAATAGGAGTGAGTGGTAGAGTTCCTTTAAATGATTTCAAGAAACTGATATGAAAAGAATGATGTATATTCCAACGAGAAGTTATTTCTAATGTAAAAGCACTCTCATTAATTTTTTTAATAATATGAAAAGGTCCATAATAATGTCTTTTAATAATTTGTAACCATAGAAAGTCATTTTCATTAAACAGTTTAGCTACTTGTTTCTTATAAACATTACGCATGTAACCTTCTTGACTCTTTTGTGCTCATGAACCTCATGAACTGTAGAAATATGATCTTGTGCATAAGATTCAGCCATAGGTATATTAGTTGGAGTGAATGTCATGGGACTGGGAAGCTTTACCATACACAATTTCATACGGTGCACATCTAGTAGCGCTATGTGTTGTGTTATTATATGCAAAGTATGTTAAAGGATTAATACAATACCTATACCTCAACATCTAACATCTATAACTACATGGAAAGGTTGTGCGAAATTGAGTAAATACAAAATAGGTGCATGCGAAAGTGCATGTTTGTGTTTTTCAAAAGATTGACGTTGTGCTAATCCCCATGCAGTTTTTGAATTTTTGTTCAATGATAAAGTGAGTGGAATTGCTACATAAGAAAAGATATAAACCTTCGATAAAAACTAGCTAATCCAAGAAAAGAGCGTACATCATTCATAGATTGAGGTACAAGCAATTCTTCAATGACTCTAATTTTCTTTGGATCTACATGAACACCTTGACTAGAGACAATATGGCCTAAATACTCTAATTCCTTTTGGAAGAAATAACTCTTTTCCGGATTGGCATAAAGTTTGTTTTTACGTAAGAAATAAAAAAGTGTTCCTAAATGCTTTTCATGGTCATCGTCATTCTCACTATAGGCAAGTATATCATCAATGAAAACAAGAAGAAAAGCTTGGTATGACAAAAACATGTTATTCATCATGCCTACAAATGTAGTAGGTGCATTGGTGAGTCTAAAAGGCATCACCATGAATTCAAAATGACCACTTTGAGTTCTAAAGGTAGTCTTATAACTGTCATTTTATGTCATTCCTATCTAATGATACCTAGATTTAAGATCAATTTTGCTAAAAACACGTGCTCCAAGAAGTTTATGTAGCAAATCATCTAGCCTAGGAATGGGATACTTATTTTTAATTGTGATCTTATTGAGCACTCTATAGTCAATACACATCCTATAAGTCTTGTTCTTCTTCTCTACTAAAAGAACAGTTTCTCCAAAGGGACAAGAACTAGGTCTTATTAGTCCTTTATGGAGTAAATCCTTAACTTGATTAGTTATTTCTTGTTGATGTAAAGGTCCATGCCTTCCAGGTGCTTTATGGGGAGGAGAACTACTAGGAATTAAGTATATAATATGGTCAAGAGATGCCCTTAAAGGTGATAGATTAGAATGAAAATCAGCCATAAAACAATCCTTATAGGAATCCATAAATGATTTATGTGCATCAAGAAGTGTATATGTGTAATGACCTATGTTATAATATCAAACACAATACATGAATTGTAGCCTTTCCTAAATGCATATTTGACTTTAGTATGACTAGTTAATGGAAATGGTTGGAATTCATGCATTGGAGAAAAAGTAATATCTTGATTGTTAAGCTTAAAACTCATTGTGTGTGTGTGATAATCAATGCATGGAATATGATGAAGAAAATGCATTCCAAGTATAACATCATAGGAGTGCAAAGGAGCAATTAAGAATGTGTGTACATCTATGTATGAACCTATACAAATCTGAATGTTATTCACTTCACTTGTAACATTATATCTATTTTTGTGAAGTGTAAACTTAAATTTATACATAGAAGGAAGTGGGTTTAATTGGAGATCTTTCACTAGTGTATGAGAAATAAAGTCATGCAAACTACCATCATCATGTAAAATATTAACAACTTTACCATTAATAGTACCTTGCATGTAAAGTAAAGAATAAATAAAAATTTTGTTACCCAAGATACGTAGATCATGTTCCAATGCTTCTTGGGTCCAAGCAGGTTGAATGTCTTTAAGAACCACCTCCATGTTTTATACTTGAGCTCCAATAGGCTTCATGTTGTTAGTTCAAAACCTACATTTAGCTTTAGTATCACCAAACTTACTACAATACCAACAAGTGATATGGGGCCTCTTTTGTTGAGCATCCATTGTTGTAGTTTGAAGGGTTGGAGGTTTTGTGGGTTGTAGGGGAGTGGCCTTAGATATTGGTGGGAAATTGAGTTGAGGAGGGCTTTGAGAAGTAGGGGGCATTGGAAAGTAGGTGGGTGCTAAAAAGGACGAGAACAAAGACTAGTGAAGTGTTGATATATTTAGGTAGTGATGTGTGTGAACACTCTAGGACTGCCGGGGCACTTTTTTCCCTCTTTAGGAGGTTTTTTTCCCCCGGCTTGTATATACGCCGATTGCCCTAATGGGCTACTTATCTTTGTACATTCTCTAGTAATACATTAAGTGTTGTGTGTTGTGCTCCAAGCTTCTTCTTCTTCCTTGTGCTGTTCGCGTGCTTCCGCAGACGTCTAACTCCAACAATTGGTATCAGAGCAGGTCGTCGCTTCTTCTAGGGCGCCGTCGACACTCCTCCGTTTGCAGTCTCAGATTCGCGATCTGAGCTCGTTTCGGCCTCCGAACGCACTATCGCAGTGCTTGTGCAGGCTATTTCGTCCTTTTGTGCCAAAGGTATATACCAGTTTCTGTTCGCCAGTTTAAGCGTCTCGAAGTCTGCTACAGGTCTAGCAAAACTCGTTTGGGCAATTCCGTTCAACTTTTTTAGATACAGTCAATTTTCTGCATCAAGGTATTTTAGTCACCGGCCATGGCTGAAAGCAGTGATGTATTCCGTATGTTGGCTGTTGAGGATAAGTTGGATGGTACCAACTACCCATTATGGGCGTATATGATGCGACATGTACTGGTTGCAAAAGGATTGTGGAACATTGTGCAGGGTGTTGAAAGACGTCCTGTTACACCTGTAACAACAGGTACTGCAAATACAGGTGTTGGAGCTGATGAAGATGGTGTCGAAGATGATATTCCGCAGATTCCTGTTCGTGCTGCTGTTTCTGTTGCACCTACTGCAGAGCAGATTCGTTGGGATGGTAGAGATGCCCAGGCACATGCATTGATAGCTTTGTCTGTCAAACGTGCCATTATTCCTCATATTCGCTCTTGCAGAACAGCAAAGGATGCTTGGGATACACTTACCACTTTGTACCAGGCTAGGAATGAGGCTCGTATTGCTTACCTCCGAAAACAGTTGGAGAGTGAGCACATGAATGAAGGTGATTCGATGGACAGTTTTCTTACAAAGATCAAAGACCTGAAGGAACAATTGATTTCTGCTGATGAGGTTATACCAGATAGCTCACTTGTGCAGACCGTTCTGAATGGCCTTCCTGATTCATATCAGAGTTTTGCCTCTACTCTTCGATTGATGATGAAAGGCAATCCGAATGCCTTGTCGTTTGAGGAATTAGTCTCTGTTCTGTTGCAGGAAGATCAGTCCAAGCAGAACAGGTCCATTATGCGTGTTGCAGATCAAGCTTTCCTGGCTAGTCAGAAGGGCAAAGGAAAATGGAGCTCTTCTACTAGTAAGCAGAAATCTGCAAATGCTGCACAATCGAAGAACCAGGATAAAGATGAGAAGAAATCAGAAAAGCAGAAATTGTTCTGCAAGTACTGTAAAGGAAATGATCATATTATAAAGAACTGTCCAAAACTGGCTGCTAAAGAGGCAAAGAAGAAAGAGGCTGGAATGGTTGTTGCAGAGGCCTCTACACCAAAAACAGAGTCTGCAAATCTTGTGCAGGAAGAAGAATGGGCGTTTACTACTGTCTGCAGTTTTGACCCATCTTCTCATGATCAGTGCATGTCTGCAGTAGACTCAGATGTTTGGTACTTTGACAGTGGGGCGACCAAACATATTACCTCGCAGCGTAGTTTCTTCTCTTCACTCAAGCCTGCCCCTACAAGGAATACTGTCACATGCGCCAATAACTCCTCTTATCCTGTTATGGGAGTTGGTAAGATCATTCTGACTACTGCTGATGGTAGTTCTTTCACTTTGTCAGATGCTTTATTTGTGCCAGGGATCAAAAAGAACCTGTTATCAGTTTCTGCATTAGCCAAGATTGGCTTGGTTGTGAAATTCGTTGATGACAGGTGTACAGTCCATGATCTCTCAAATGGCGATGTGATTATTGCTTCTGGCATTTTATGTCGTGGGCTGTATAAGCTCATAGACTATGAAAGATCTGTGAATGATTCGGCATGTGCAGTTCATGATTCTCAGGCTATGTCAGATGCAAAGCTTTGGCATGCACGCTTTGGTCATCTGAATTTTGCTAGTTTGTTACGCCTGCAGAAATCTGAAATGGTGTCCTCTTTGCCCAAACTTGAGGCACCTGGAAAACATGTTTGTGAAGGCTGTATTTTGGGCAAAATGCAGCGTTCTTCCTTTCCAAAAGATGGTTCAGTTCGGGCTATGCAGAAATTGCAGCTTGTACATAGTGATGTCTGTGGTCCTATGCAGACACCCTCTTTTGGAAATTACCTTTACTTCGTGACTTTCATTGATGATTTTTCCAGGCATGCATGGGTATATCCACTCAAAACAAAGTCCGAAGTGTTCATGTGCTTCAAACAGTTTTTGGTTTTGGCTGAAAATCTGTCAGCATGTAAAATGGGCACCCTCCGTTCTGATCGAGGGGGGGAATATATGTCTTCAGATTTTAATGCATTTCTGGCTGAACGTGGGATAAAACACCAGTGTACAGTGCTGTATACACCTCAACAGAATGGAGTTGCTGAACGAAAGAACAGGTCACTCATGGAGATGGCGAGGTGCATGGTCAAAAGTCAGGCTTTACCACATAGTTTCTGGCTTGAGGCTGTCATGTGTGTAGCATATGTACTGAACAGGTGTCCCACCAAAGCGTTGCAGTCCATCACTCCATATGAGGCTTGGCATGACCGTAAGCCATCTGTTGCTCATCTGCGTGTTTTTGGTTGTTTGGCATATGCATTAGTGCCTGAACAACATCGCAAAAAATTGGATGATAAGGCAGTAAAATGTATTTTTGTTGGGTACAGTTCTGAAAGTAAAGGCTATCGTCTGTATCATCCACAGACTAAACGCATTCTGGTTAGCCGTGATGTTGTCTTTGTGGAAGATGCTATTCAGCCATTGCTTTCATGTACTAAGGAGACATATGTTAGCTCCAAAGACATGTATGATACTTTGATGCCTCTTTTTACAGGTGGACAGGCTAGTGCTGGTCCTAATGAGGCAACTTCTCAGCCTTTGCAGGTTTCATATGATGATGCAGATCATTCCATTTCTGATGCAGATTTACATGATGCACTTGTTGATGAGAGAGCTGATATTGAGCAGGCAAAAACTATGCCAAAATGGCTGGTGCAGACTTTGCGTGACAGCAAATTAGATGCACCTTTGTCATATCGTACTCGTTCAGGCTCTCATAGTACCTCCTTTGCATCAGATTGCTATGCTATGGCTGCATCTAGTCTCTGTGATGAGAATGAGCCTGTTTCTTTTGATGAAGCACAAAATTCAAAAAATTGGATGGCTGCTATGCAATCTGAATATGATGCTATAATGAAGAATGGTACATGGTCTTTATGTGACTTGCCTCCTGGCAAGAAGGCCATTGGCACTAAGTGGGTATACAAGCTGAAGCGTAAACCTGATGGTACAGTTGACAGGTATAAGGCTAGGCTTGTTGCAAAGGGTTATGCGCAGGAAAGAGGCATTGATTTTGATGAGACCTTTGCACCTACATGCCGTATGACTACTGTTCGGAGCATTTGTGCACTTGCAGCCCATCATGGTTGGAATGTACATCAGTTGGACATTAAAACAGCATTTCTGAATGGTGACTTGCATGAAGAAGTGTATGTTTTTCAACCCCGTGGCTTTGTGCAGAAAGGGCATGAAAACCAGGTGTGCAGGTTAAAGAAGGCGTTATATGGTTTAAAGCAAGCACCACGTGCTTGGTATGAGAAAATACATGCCTATCTGATTGCACATGGTTTTGAGAACAGTCCAACTGAAAGCACCTTATATGTTAAGCGTGCTAATGATGTGCTTCTGATCATTGTTGTCTATGTAGACGACATGCTGCTCACTGGTCCTCTTGAAAAGCATATTGCTGATTTCAAGGCTGATTTGCATGCCTCATTTGAGATGTCTGATTTGGGGCATTTGCATCACTATTTGGGCATTCAGTTTATGCAAGTTGATGGTGGAATGGCTTTGTGTCAAACGAAATATATTGACACATTATTGCAGCGTTTTGGCCTTGAAGACTGTAAGCCTATTGCCACTCCTATGGAGACAGGTTTACGATTGAGTCTTCATGATGCTGGAGATGCATTTGATGCTGTTCTCTATCAGCAGGCCATTGGATGCTTGATTTACTTATGCATTACTCGGCCAGATATTCAGTTTGCTGTCTCACAGATGAGCAGGTTTATGCATTGCCCAGGAGTCACGCATTGGAAAGCGGTTAAGCGCATCTTTCGCTACTTGAGTGGTACTCGGCTACTTGGGTTGTTTTATCCCAAGGGGGGATCACTACCGCCAGATTTGCATGCTTTTTCTGACTCAGATTGGGCTGGTTGCTATGACACTCGTGTGTCCACCAGTGGTTTTTGCTTCATGCTTGGTAGCTCATGTATATCTTGGTTGAGCAAGAAGCAGCCTACTGTGGCCACTTCCAGTTGTGAGGCTGAGTATAGGGCAGCTTTCACAACGACTGTTGAGTGTGTGTGGCTCAGACGCCTTATGGCTGATTTGGGTGTTGGCCAGTCTTCTGCCACCACCATCTTCACTGACAGTCAGAGCGCATTGGCAGTTGCGAGGAACCCTGTGTTCCATGCTCGCACTAAGCACATTGAGGTGCATTATCACTATGTCAGGGAGAGGTTCTCTGCTGGGGAGATCAGCTTGGCATATGTGCCCACGCAGGAGAACATTGCAGACCTTTTCACGAAGGCTCTGCCTAGGGAGAAGTTTGAAGCTTTCCGCAAAGCTTTGGGCTTACTTCCTTTTGTGGAGTGATTTCCACATAGCTTGGCACTTCCTTATACATGAGTGCCAGCTCCTTGTTCACCGCATCACTCCCAGGGGGGATTTGTTGATATATTTAGGTAGTGATGTGTGTGAACACTCTAGGACTGCCGGGGCACTTTTTTCCCTCTTTAGGAGGTTTTTTTCCCCCGGCTTGTATATACGCCGATTGCCCTAATGGGCTACTTATCTTTGTACATTCTCTAGTAATACATTAAGTGTTGTGTGTTGTGCTCCAAGCTTCTTCTTCTTCCTTGTGTTGTTCGCGTGCTTCCGCAGACGTCTAACTCCAACATGAAGGGATGCTTGAAATTAAAATGGGGCTTGATTGGTGGTTGTCATTGACACATTTGTTGTAAGTGAATGGACTTGGTGATGGATTGAAACTCTTTCTCAACATCATGTGCAGAAGAAATAGTTTCATAGAGAGTTGCAGGACATAGAATGTTGAGTTTGGCTTGAATTCCCATCTCCAAACCATCTTCATACTTTCTTTGCAAGGTATCTTCAAGAATTTTTTCAAGCGAATGAATAAGTAATAGTTGTTTCCAAAAACGTTCAGTATAGGTAGATACACTATCTCCATCTTTCCATCAAAAAATTTTCCATGATGGACGAGCATGTAAGTGGAACTGCAGAGGAAGGAAGAATCTTTGATCTTGTTTTCAAATGCATCCCATGTGGTAGGATAGTCGGTGCTATGGCACAAAACATTTCACCATAATTGGGCCTTACCCACCAAATAGTAAGTTATAAATTTCACTTTTCCACTTTCAAAGTATGATTCATTAGAATAGAAGTCATCAAACTGGGATAGCCATGAAAGAACAAATTGGTCATCCTTTTGCCCATCAAATCATGAAAATTGGAAATTTTTGGCACCAATCTTGGACTATGTGCCTTGTTTGTGGGTGGTTATAATGGCCTTCGCCACCCTAACTAGATTATTATCATCACTTTGCACTTGCAGGAGTGCAACATCATGTTCCTTAATTGTTTTTTGGGCATGTTGGAGTTCATGCCGCAAAAGCTCTAATTGTTGCTCAATTTGTAGTTTAAGTAGGGGTTAGGAACCAAAATCGTCAATACGTTGGGTAGGGTTCATGGTCCTATGTACAGAACCAAAACCTATGTCTAAGCATGGGAAAAGAAGTTCTTTTAACAATAGTGTATATTTCAAATAATAATTATTATAATTATAATTATTAAGTAAATAATAATAATAAATAAATAGAATAACTAATAGTGATTTGATAAATAATTAAATAAATAAATAGAATAGAGTGTTTAAATAAATAAATAAATAAATAAATAAATAAATATACAAATAAATAAATACATAAATAAATAAATACATATGGTGAAGAGAGTGTTAAAAGTTATGTTAAATATTTATTAAAAGGAATGGGGTAGCAAAAAGAGAAAATAGGCTAGTGGATAAAGCTTTTCTCTTGGAAGTATGAAGTTGTGGGTTCAAATAACCTACATGCTAAATAAGGAACTAAGAACGCTAACTAGGGAAATAACTAAGCCCTTATTGCCCCTCATGTGTTAGAATTGGATCACACATAGCCAACAAATGCCAACAGAACCAAAGGGAACCAAAGAGAACCAAGAGAACCAAGAGAACCATGAGAACCAAGAGAACCATGAGTGCTAGAGAAGCCAAAGATGCCAAAGTTATGCATTAGTTCTTTGCCTTAGTTGATGCCTTGGAGTAAGCCGAAGGAGTAATCGAATGATAAACAAATTGATAAACGAACTTGAGTAAGCCAATGGAGTTTTCAAATGATAACCGAATTGATAAGTGAACTTGATAAACAAACTTGATAAATGAATTTGATAAATAAACTTGATAATCAAACCAAGATCGAATAGTGAGCAATGAGCACAAGGCTATAGCGGTTACAAGGAGTGCAAGGAGCATAGAGGATAGAGTGTGAAAGGGGGTACAATGTGATAGTGTGACACGAGGTACAATATGATAGTGTTACAATGAGCACTGGGGGTATAGTGTGACAGTGCTTAGTACCAAATTCAAAAAAATTTGAAAAAACTAGCTTTGCAAACCAAAACAGAAAAACTTGATAAACAAAAACCTACACTGGATGGTTGAGATGAACACTCAATCGTAAATGGAATGGATGCCGCGAATCACAATCAGACACCAAAATGACCTCTGTAGATGCCTTGGCTCTAATACCACTATTAACCTTCAGATCTTGCAGACACATGTACACAGAGGATAGTACATGTACACAGAGGATAGTACATGTACACAGAGGATAGTACATAAACAAAATCACATAAAAGTACTTAGAGAATAGAAAGATACAAAAGACTTGACACAAGATTGGGTACAATCTTCCCCCACATACTCTGATGGACAGGTCTATCAGAGCATGTGTATGTATAGGTATTTTTTGTTACGTCCTGAGTAAAAGATACATGAGGGTGGCGCTTCAAAAAGCATGTATTTTTCTTTATTTATAAAATTGTGATTTTCTATTTTACAAAAAGGTCACTTTCTAAAGTGATCTATCATTTTTACGAAAACAACTAAAAAATAAAATCTTCTAAAAATAGGTATCTTCTAAATATGAAAGATCCCAATTATCTACCTACCACTCTCCTCCCAACCTTAAATAGCCTTTGCCCTTGGCACATCTACAATCTTCTCTAAGCTCCAAACACTCCTCATATGGCCACTCTGAGGAGATGGAATAACCTTGAAGATTTGTGTTGGAGCCTTGGCTCCCCGGAGCTCTAGTCCTTGACCAGCTGGGATCCTCGACCAAATGCAAGTAGATAAATGGTAGACCATGAAGGTCTAAATAAATCTAACACTATCTTTTGCTTGTAGAGATCATTGTCCTCAGTGACGAAGGAAGGAAACTGTTTGTGAATCAAAGCTTCTGATTCCCAAGTAGCATCTGTGAGAGTACGGCTAGTCCATGCTACTAAGTACTCTAGTATGGAGCGATTTCGTAACATCTACTCCCTCTTAACAAGAACCTGAAATGCAACATCAGTTTGAGATGGTCTATTTTGTAAAGCAACTAACCCATCTACACAACTCTCATCTCGAGAAATGTATGGTCTCAACTTGCTAACATGGAAAATTGGGTGAACTTTGCAATTATCTAGCAATTGCAATTTATATGTGACATCACTAATCTTCTTCACTATTGTCAAATGCCCACAAAACCTAGGGGATAACTAGGGTTTTTGACCCACTCTCAATGAAGAACCAAGTGGAACCTATAAAAACATACTATCACCCTCTTGAAACTTTTGTGGTGAATAATCTCGATCTAAAAATGCTTTCATCCTTTTAGGAGCGCTAGAGATTGAATTGAGCTACTTTGAAGTTAGCTTGCATATCCCTTAAAAACTATGAAGCACTCAGAGATTTTCGGGGTAACCCAATGGTAGTTGGACTATGCGAAATAAATCCATTGATCACCTCAAAAGGTGCCAACCTAGTAGTCTTGTGCTTCCAACTCTTATAAGCAAACTCAATTAATGGGAGGAAACTATGCCAATCTATTGGTTTTTTTTAAAACATATGCCCATAGCATATCTTCTAGTATCTGATTAACTCTTTTGGTCTAAACATTTGTCTATGTGTGCTCTCCATTCATCTTGAGTGTTATATTCCAGAGGTGTACATGCTGCAAGGAACAAGAAGTTCCTTGCTCGCGGGATAACCAAGGCCAAAAGCCAGAGAGTTCATATGAGGTACCTACTCATGATGGCAAGATGAGTAGAGGGACCTTAGAGAGAACTCTAGATGGTGACCAGGCAAGGTCTATAGATAGGTTTGGAGGTGAGACCGAGGCATGTCATTCTCTCTCTTTTTTCCTTCTTCTCATTCTCTTTCTTTTTCTTCCTCCTTCTGTTTCTTTCTTTCTCTTTATCCTTCTCTTTCTTTCTTTCTCTTTCTCTCTGTATCTCTCTATCTCTCTTGACATGTCTATCTTCACTTATCTCCTTCTCTTTCTCTCTCCTTCATCCTATTTCTATGTCTCTTTCTTCATTTTTATTTCCTTTTTTTCTCCTTCTTCATTAAGCATAATAATTACTATAATAAAAACATCAAATAATCTCACTAACCAACTCACATGTCTTAGTGGTTAGAGCACCCACCTGTGATGTAGCAGGTCGTGGGTTGAATCCCTCTATGGCAACGATGGCTGATCTTCATCTAAACGTGAAATTTAATGGAGGTACTGACGTTTGTTACCCCATCATGCACAAGTATAAGCAATCCATTCAACTTCTTTTAGTAACAGACTATCAGTCAATGCCTTGGATACACACATGATTCGAGGCTGACTCCCTCTCAATGCTCAAGAATTCTCCATTTCCTTGCCCTCCATGGATCTCTCCACCATGCTCTGATACCAAATGTGAGAAGTGGAGAATGACATGCCTGGGACTTACCTCCTAGCCTATTTATATCCCTTGCCTAGTTTAAGTTACCTCTATTCATGTAGCGATCATGCGTACGTACCTTTTATGAACTCTCTGGCTTTTGGCCTTGGTTATCCCCCGAGCAAAAAACGTCTCGTTTCTCTTAGCATGTACATCTCTAGAATATAACAAAATATCTCCAAAAGTATTTGAATAATTCTATGCATGTTCATCCCCTCATGAACCTTCACATGCTTAATCAAAACACAAAACACATTAGAAATCTCAAGGCATTAAAATCCATTTAAAATTCCATTACTCCATAAAGTATAACAAGAGGAATCACTCTTGCTCCAAGCCTTGCATATTCCAAATTACATGATACAATGCATTATAAAAAATATTTAATGGTATTTTTTCCATCCAAATCAGGAAAAATTTTCCAAATTGTCTCGAAGTTTTTATAGTTCATAAACTTATATCTGATGCGGATATCAGTTTTTTGGCATGCACCCTAACCTATTATAACATGAAACGCTTCATGGTGTTTTGGAAAACACCATGGGAGTGTTCTTTGAGCTATCAACAATCTCTCTATCCTCCAAATCCACATGTCAAAAAGATCCATTACAAAAATCCAAGAAATATTATGCAGCCTTGTCCACATAACCCACATTTCTTGGCTTCTCTTTGACAAAATTCAAATGGTTTTGCAAAGATTCAGGTAATAGATCATCCCTTTCCTTATCAGTTATCTTGAGCAAAATATATTTCTAAAGACCAGTAAGACATCAATGCCAAGCTTGTGTTTTCTTTGTAATTTAAATGAATATCAAGATTATCTTTTGCGAAAAAAAGAGAAAGGTAATTAGATTTATATAAAATTCTATTAAATTACTCATACATTCTATATTAATGCATTTCTATATTAATTCATAACTACAAATTAACTAGGGAAATTACGCTATTATTATTTCTCTCAATATATGAAACTTAAGGTGGATTAAAATTAATGATACATAAGAAAATATATGACAAGATTTAAATGCATGATTCTATATTTATACACTACCACATATGACGGGCATACCGACGCTGCGTATACCAACGGTCACTCTCGACGTCAGTATAAACGTTGGAAAAGTCCACTTAAAGATACTGTCGGTCAAGTGACCGTCGATATGACCGTTTAAAACCGATCATCGGTGTGTCCCGTACTCGTCGATAAAAGCATCGGGGTGTTCATCCATATGCGCATCAGTATGAGCATCGGTAATTTAATGGAGGTTACCGACACACATACCGATGCTCACACCGATGCGCATATGGAGGGCATGTTTTAAACATACCGGGAACCCGAGAGCAAAGTTGAACATTTTTGCTCGTGATTGAGTAGTGACTGTCTTCTGTCAAACTTGCACGCGTGAACCGAATTGTGAACTACATTGTCTTGTGCACACACACATAGAGATCTCTCTCTCTACACACACACACACACACACACTCTCTCTTGATTTAGATCTCACATCTTGGTAAGTGGTGCGCATACTCATAGCCTTTGTCTTTCTCTATGCTTTAGGTCTTATAATTTCTCTTCTCTTTGATTTTGCAGAAGTTCTTTGGCGTCGATTGTTTGGAATTCAACGATAGACGACATACATTACGCTTTGACGACAACGATCCAAAAGAGGGACATACTTGTAAGTGATTGTTTTATTCTCTATTGATAGAAAGAGAAAGAGAGAGAGATGATTGAGAGAGATAGAGAAGGAAAGAGAGAGAGAAGAGAGAGAGAGAGAGGGAGAGAGAGAGAGAGAGAGAGAGAGAGACAGAGAGAGAGAGAGAGAGAGAGAGAGAGAGAGAGAGAGAGAGAGAGAGAGAGAGAGAGAGAGAGAGAGAGAGAGAGAGAGAGAGAGAGAGAGAGAGATGAGGGAGAGAGAGAGAGATCGAGAAAGAGAGAGAGAGAGAGATAGAGAGATAAAGAGAGAGAGAGAGTGAGAGATAAAGAGAGATGAAAGAGAGGATGATAGAGATAGGAAAATAGAGCATACATACACACACATACACACACACACACATCTACACATGCATACATACACACATACATGTACACACATGCATGCTTACATACACACACATATACACACATGCATGCATACACACACATACAAATATACACACATGCATACATACACACACATGCATACACACATACATACACACATACATACACACACATATATACACATATGCATACATACACATATGCATACATACACATACACACACATGCATACACACATACATACACACACACATATACACACATACATACACACATACATACACACGCACATGCATACACACATATACACACATTCATGCATACATACACACACATATACACACATGCATGCATACACACATATACATAGATACACACATGCATGCATACATACACACACATACACATATACACACATGCATACATACACACACATGCACACACATGCATACATACACACACATATGTACACACATGCATACATACACACATATAGACACATGCATACACACACATACACACACACATATACACACATGCATGCATACATACACACACATACACACATGCATGCATACACACATATAGACATATACACACATGCATGCACACATACACACATACACACACATACATATGTACACACATGCATATATACACACGTATGTACACACATGCATATATACACACACATATACACACATGCATGCATACACTCACATGCACACACACACACATACACACACACATGCATGCACACACACACATGAATGCATAGACACACATGCATACAAACACACACATACACATATACTCACACATGCAGACATAGACACACATACACATATACACACATGCATACATTCACACACACACATACATACACACATGCACACATATACATACACATAAGCTAGTGTTTTAATTAAATATATATAATTAAATATATAAAAATTTGATTTTGAAGTTTTTCTTACATCAAATATATAAAAATAGCAAAAGGATTTTTACGCTATTTACACATACATACACATATACATATACACATATATATACACATACACATATATATATATATATATATATACAAATGCATACACATACACACATGTTTTAGGTCTAGGTCTTTCCGATTAGGGTTTTATGGTTTTTACACATGCATAACATATATGCACACATACAAATACACATATAATACATATATACATGTATATACACATGCATACAAAAATATACATATTTTAGGTCTAGATATTTAAGATTAGGGTTTTAGGGTCTAGGCATACATATAATTAAATTACATTTATATTAACAAAAAAAATAGAAAAAAATCTGAATATATAAATAAACATATATATAAAATAGGATTAGGGGTTTAGATTTTTTTAGGTGTTTAAGTATTTAGGTTTTAGTATTTTTCTGGTTTAAGTCTTTAGGTTGTAGTATTTCAGGTTTAAGTCTAGGTCTTTCTGATTAGGGTTTTAGGGTTTTAGCACCTACATAACATATATACACACATACACATACACATATAATACATATATACATGTATATACACATGCATACAGAAATATACATATTTTAGGTCTAGATCTTTAAGATTAGGGTTTTAGGGTTTAGGCATACATATAACTCAATCAAATTTATATAAAGAGAAAATGTAGAAAAAAAACAAGAGAAAAATCTGAATATATATATATATATATATATATATATATATATGTATATATATATATATAATAGGATAGTTATATAGATAAATAAATATAAAAAGAACTAGTGTTTTAAATAATTTAATTAAATGTATATATTTAAATATATAAAAAATAGGATTAATTAAGAAAAGAATCTGAATATATATATATATATATATATATATATATATATATATATATATATATATATATATATATATATATATATATATATATATATATATATATATATATATATATATATATATATATATATATATATATATATATATATATATATATATATATATATATATATATAGATAGAGAGAGCGAGGGGGAGAGAGAGAGAGAGAGAGAGAGAGAGAGAGAGAGAGAGAGAGAGAGAGAGAGAGAGAGAGAGAGAGAGAGAGAGAGAGAGAGAGAGAGAGAGAGAGAGAGAGAGAGAGAGAGAGAGAGAGAGAGAGAGAGAGAGAGAGAGAGAGAGAGAGAGAGAGAGAGAGAGAGAGAGAGAGAGAGAGAGAGAGAGAGAGAGAGAGAGAGAGAGAGAGAGAGAGAGAGAGAGAGAGAGAGAGAGAGAGAGAGAGAGCATAATTATACAGATAAATAAATACGATTAGAACTAGTGTTTTAAATAAACAAATTTAATATATAAGATAAAATATAAAAAAATAGGTTTAATTTTAATAATTTGAATTCAAGTAAATATACATACACATACACATACAGATACACACATATACTTATACACCTATTTATATACACATACACATATTTATACACATGCATACACATATTTACATGTTTTAGGACTAGGTCTTTCTGATTAGGGTTTTAGGGTTTTAATGCCTACATAACATATATACACACATACACATACACGTATAATAAATATATACATGTATACACACGTGCATACAAAAATATACATATTCTAGGTCTAGATCTTTAAGATTAGGGTTTTGGGGTTTAGGCATACATATAACTCAATTAAATTTATATAAAGAGAAAATGTAGAAAAACATTAAGGAGAAAAATATGAATATATAAATAAATATATATATATATATAATACGATAGTTATACAGATAAATAAATATAAAAAGAAGTAGTTATTTAAATAATTTAATTAAATATATATAATTAAATATATAAAAATAGGATTAATTAAGAAACAAATCTGAATATATAAATAAATATATATACAAAATAGGATAATTATATAGATAAATAAATATGGTTAGAACTAGTGTTTTAAATAAACAAACTTAATATATAAGATTAAATGTATAAAAATATGTTTAATTTTAATCATTTTAATCAGAGTACTTATACATACACATACACATACACACATATACTTATACACCTATTTATATACACATATATATATACACATACACATATTTATACACATGCATGCACATATATATATGTTTTAGGTCTAGGTCTTTTTTATTAGGGTTTTAGGGTTTTAACACCTACATAACATATATAGACACATACACATACACATATAATACATATATACATGTATATACACATGCATTTAAAAATATACATTTTTTAGGGCTAGATCTTTACGATTAGGGTTTTAGGGTTTAGGCATACATATAAGTCAATTAAATTTATATAAAGAGAAAATGTAGAAAACAATTAAGGAAAAAATTTGAATATATAAATAAATATATATAAAATAGGATAGGTAAATAGATAAATAAATATAAAAACAGCTAGTGTTTTAAATAATTTAATTAAGTATATATAATTATATATATAAAAATAGGATTAATTTAGAAAAAAATCTGAATATATTAATCATTTTATCAGAGTAAATATACATATACATACACATACACATACACAAATATACTTATACACCTATTTATATACACATATATATACACATACACATATTTATACACATGCATACACATATATACATGTTTTAGGTCTAGGTCTTTTTGAGTAGGGTTTTAGGGTTTTACAACTACATAACATATATACACACATACACATACACATATAATACATATATACATGTATATACACATCCATATAGAAATATACATATTTTAGGTCTAGATCTTTAAGATTAGGGTTTTAGGGTTTAGGCATACATATAACTCAATTAAATTTATATGAAGAGAAAATGTAGAAAAAAATTAAGGAAGAATTCTGAATATAAAATAAATATATATATAAAATAGGATAGCTATATAGATAAATAAATATAAAAAAAAATTAGTGTCTTAAATAATTTAATTAAATATATAAAAATAGAATTAATTTTGAAAAAAATATGAATATATAAATAAATATATATATAAAATTGGAAAATTATATAGATAAATAAATATAATTAGAAGTAGTGTTTTAAATAAATAAATTTAATATATAAGATTAAATATATCTAAAAATAGTTTTAGTTTTAATCATTCTAATTGGAGTAAATATACATACACATACACATACACACATATACTTATACACCTATTTATATACACATATATATATACATACACATATTTATAAACATGCATACACATATATACATGTTTTAGGTCTAGGTCTTTCTCATTAGGGTTTTAGGGTTTTAACACCTACATAACATATATACACACATACACATACACATATAATACATATATACATGTATATACACATGCATATAGAAATATACATTTTTAGGTCTAGATCTCTAAGATTAGGGTTTTAGGGTTTAGGCAAACATATAAATCAATTAAATTTATATAAAGAGAAAATGTAGAGAAAAGTAAGGAAAAAATCTGAATATATAAATAAATAAATATATATAAAATAGGATAATTATATAGATAAATAAATATAAAAAGAACTAGTGTCTTAAATACTTTAATTAAATATATATAATTAAATATATATTATTAAATATATATAATTAATTATATAAAAATAGGATTAATTAAGAAAAAAATCTGAAAATATAGATAAAATAGGATAATTATATAGATTAAAAGGTTTTTTTTAGGTGTTTAAGTATTTAGGTTTTAGTATTTCAGGTTTAAGTCTTTAAGAGTATGATTTTTAGGTTTAATAAAAAAAACAAATGTGCTAAAATGTGGGCTTCCCCTGCTTTGTGGGATTTGGGGGGTCCCGTGGGCACTAGTCCCCTTCTCTTGTACTTTTCTTTATTTAATTCAAGTCTGGGAGAGTAGGCTATTGCCGAACTTCCTTTATATTAAAAAAAAAAAAACAAATGTGCTAAAATGTCCATATTGTATCAAGTGGCTAGTTTGGATCCGGAGGAGAGAATGGCATGTCCTTGCACTCAGTGCAAGTATCAAATTTATCAGAAACGATGGATTTCTACTGCACATGTTAGAGAGTATGGATCCTTTGATAAAAGTCGACTAGAAAACCTATGCTACCATTTGCATGGTCCCCTAGGTGAGCAGATGGACCCAAATGATATTGCACTGGTAACCTCTCATGGACAAAGAGAACAAAAAAGGACTTAGACGTACAAGAAAGTACTAATAACATTACACGGAGTGAACATATGGAAGAGATGATCATAGCATTTTATGAGATGGACTAAGATCATGATGGTGGAGAAGATGTGGAGAGTTTCATGGACACAACAGAATTTCCACGATCAGAAGTCGATAAAGAATATGAAAACATGCAAAGAGTAGCTCATTTACCACGTTACAATGGAGCAAAGATATCTGTACTACGTGCATCACTCGTGATGCTCAATCTGCAATCCATTTATGGATGGTCAGATAGTAGTTTCACTGAATTGTTCAGGTAAGTGGATTTGAAATAAACTTTCATTGTTGTATCAAAATAACTTTATTTACTAATATCGTTTTAATTGCTTATTGCACGCTTCTTAAAGATCAATTTTTGCCAGAGGGAAATGACATGCCTCCAACACGTGTAGATGCAAAAAAAAACTTTTATAGTCCATTGGAATGGATTATACTAAGATTCGTGCTTGTCTGAATGATTGCATCCTGTTTCGGAATGAGTATGAGCATCTCCAGGTATGTCCAAAGTGTGAAGCAAATAGATTTAGAGAAGACCTTGTATGGGAAGCAATCCCGACAAAGGTTCTATGCCACTTTCCTATCATTCCACGAATTAAGAACATGTTTAGATGAAAATCTATAGCTGAGTTAATGTCATGGCATACAAAGAGCAGGTCTACAGATGGTGTAATGCGAGTGCCTGCTAACTCTGATGCTTGGAAGCACATAGATAGTAAGTGGCCAGAGTTTGCTATCGGTCCATACGTCTAGACCTAGCTATGGATGGAGTGAATCCATTTGGTTTACGGAGTTCTTCATGGACCACATGGCATGTATGTTTAGTCAATTACAACATCCCACCATTGTTGGCCACAAAGAAAGGTCATTTATAATTAGCTCTTATTGTACCAGGTAAGTATAAGGTAAAAAACATGGATGTATGTCTTGCACCAGTTGTGGAAGAACTGCGCATTTTATGGGATGGGATTACTGTGTGTGACAGGTCTCAACCTATAAGAAGGCGAGACGTGTGAGTGCAAGGCATACTTATGTTTGCTTCAAGTCAACTCCATATAATTATGGATGGATGAAAGGGATACATTTGTACTTCCCAAACACTGTGAGCAAGTTGTTCTTATACCAGATTCAAAAGAACCAGAGTGGGTATTTGTTTTACAAGTCGCCCCACGTAGTAGATAAATTTGTGAGAACATAGATGTAGAAGAAAGTCCATCTTTAGTGGACTGAGAGATTTATTCGATAGTCGAGGAGGAAGAGATCATTGTTCGAGAAGAAGAGGTCATTGAAGAAGAGGTTATTGTTCGAGAAGACGAAGCAATAGATGATGATCGGGAAGAAACCATCATAGCAAGCGAAGTCTCAAATTAGTTTTTTATTAGTATTTTTTTAAGATGAAGTTTTTTTAAGGCTAAGTCTCATATTGATTGAAAGAACAACTATAAAGCTACATCATGGAAATTAGAATTCCTATCACTACATAGATCGGCCGTATACCGAGATTTTTATCGAGGGAAATGAACGCACCTATTTTTACCCAGACGTCGGTGTAGATGTCGATATGCGCGTCGGTACTAAAACGCCGGTATGGGTGTGGGTATAAGTGTCGATATTAGCATCAATATTATCGATGCCCATACCAACAACCATATCGATGCCTCTATTGGGTGTACCATCACGTATACCAGTGCCAGCTGGGTGTACGGACACTTATTCCGATGACATTACTGGGAGTACCGTCGCTTATAGTGATGACCATATCTGCAAAATTGTTTTTGGGTAGAGTGTGTTGTCTGTAGCTATAGCAACATTACCATGATGTTGCTTAGCACAAAACAATACACTCTGCCCAAAAAAAACCGAGTACATGTGATGTGTACTCTAATGTCAACCGATATATGATTTCATAAAACAAAATATTATTGGACTCAAATGACATCATCAGAATGAACCATGAACCATGTACAAAAAGAGTTATAATTTTCATAAATGAAGCATGTACAAGAATATGGCAACCCACTATCATATATGAGGCTTTAACAAAATGTGGCAAAGCAATGCATTGCCATATAAAAATCAAATACAAATTTTGGTGTGCCACTACCGTAGACATGCAAAGAACGTTCCATATGAACACTCCTGCAACAAAAAAACATTAATGAAATGAGATAAAAACATTTAATGAAACCAAGGTCATAAATTTATCACCTCATTGCAAACGCTCCCATGAAATGACCGCACCATGTCCATCCAAGTCCTCCAATAGTGCAATCAATCCATGATGATATCCATAAGCCTCCTCCATTCATGTTGGAGGACGACCCATTGCGAGCTCATGCAACAAATATACAAAACATTAGAGGAACATACATGAGAAACTTAACACAAACAAATTCAATAAATCAAATGGTACTTACAAACTCGTGAGGCATCGTTTCATATCTGCCGCTACCCAAATGTGATGGTCCAACCATATCTAAACGTGTGGCTATGACATCTCCCTGTTGGCAATATCGATCAGGAGTGTAATGTTGCTTGTCGCGAATCATATCCCACTCCTCATGATCTAACCATACATGCTTTGGTAAGCCTACTTTGAAAGCATCATGAGCCTCGGATCGTCGATGGGACATAACTTCACGTGCGGTGTGCAGAATCCACTCTGAACTGATAAGAGGCTGTCCATCGACTGGTCAAAACTCCTAATAAATCGTCTGTGTGATATAATTCTTCCGATCTTTATCTTTATCTTCCGACAAATTTATACTTAATTAAATTATTTAAAAAAATTAGTTCTTTTTATATTTATTTATCTATATAACTATCCTATTTTATATATATTTATTTATATATTCATTTCCTTAATTTGTCTCTACATTTTCTCTTTATATAAATTTAATTGACTTATATGTATGCCTAAACCCTAAAACCCTAATCTTAAAGATCTATACCTAAAATCTGTATAATTATGTATGCATGTGTATATACATGTATATATGTATTATATGTGTATGTGTGTATATATGTTATGTAGGTGTTAAAACCCTAAAACCCTAATCAGAAAGACCTAGACCTAAAACATGTATATATGCGTATGCATGTGTATAAATATGTGTATGTGTATATATATGTGTATATAAATATGTGTATAAGTATATGTGTGTATGTGTATGTGTATGTATATTTACTCTGATTGAGATGATTTATAAATTCAGATTCTTTTCTTAATTATTCCTACTTTTATATACTTAATTATATATACTTAATTAAACTATTTAAAAAAATTAGTTCTTTTTATATTTATTTATCTATATAACTATCCTATTTTATATATATTTATTTATATATTCATTTCCTTAATTTGTCTCTACATTTACTCTTTATATAAATTTAATTGACTTATATGTATGCCGAAACCCTAAAACCCTAATCTTAAAAATGTATACCTAAAATCTGTATAATTCTGTATGCATGTGTATATACATGTATATGTTTATTATATGTGTATGTGTATGTGTGTATATATGCTATGTAGGTGTTAAAACCCTAAAACCCTAATAAAAAAGACCTAGACCTAAAACATGTATATATGTGTATGCATGTGTATAACTATGTGTATGTGTATATATATGTGTATATAAATAGGTGTATAAGTATATGTGTGTATGTGTATGTGTATGTTATGTATCTTTACTTTGATTAAAATGATTAAAATTAAACCTATTTTTATGTATTTAATCTTATATATTAAATTTATTTATTTAAAACACTAGTTCTAATCATATTTATTTATCTATATAATTATCGTATTTTATATATATATTTATTTATATATTCAGATTTTTTTCTTAATTAATCCATTTTTTATATATTTAATTATATATATATTTAATTAGATTATTTAAAACACTAGTTCTTTTTATATTTATTTATCTTTATAACTATCCTAATATATATATATATATATATATATATATATATATATATATATATATATATATATATATATATATATATATATATATATATATATAGATTTTTTCCTGAATAGTTTTCTCCATTTTCTCTTTATGTAAATTTAATTGAGTTATATGTATGCCTAAACCCTAAAATCCTAATCTTAAAGATCTAGACCTAAAATATGTATAATTTTGTATGCACGTGTATATATATGTATATATGTATTATATGTGTATGTGTATGTGTGTATATATGTTATGTAGGCATTAAAACCCTAAAATCCTAATAAAAAAGACCTAAACCCTAAAACCCTAATCTTAAATATCTAGACCTAAAATATGTATATTTCTGTATGCATGTGTATATACATGTATATATGTATTATATGTGTATGTGTATGTGTGCATATATGTTATGCATATGTAAAAACCATAAAACCCTAATTGGAAAGACCTAGACCTAAAACATGTGTGTATGTGTATGCATGTGCATATATGTGTATATATATATATATATATGTGTGTGTGTGTGTGTGTGTGTGTATATGTATATGTGTATGTATGTGTAAATAGCCTAAAACCCCTAAGTATGTATGTATGCATGTGTGTGCATGCATTCATGTGTGTGTGTGCATGCATGTGTGTATGTATGTGTGTGTGTTCGTGTGAGTGTATGCATGCATGTGTGTATATGTGTGTGTATGTATGCATGCATGTATGTATGTATGCATGTGTGTATATATGTGTATGTATGTATGCATGTGTATGCATGTGTGTATATGTGTGTATGTATGTGTGTGTATGCATGTGTGTATATGTGTGTATGTATGCATGTGTGTACATATGTGTGTTTATGTATGCATGTGTGTACATGTGTGTGTGTATGTATGCATGTGTGTATATGTGTATGTGTGTGTATATATGCATGCATGTGTGTATGTGTATATGTGTGTATGCATGCATGTGTGTATATGTGTGTGTATGTATGCATGAATTTGTGTATATGTGTGTATGTATGTGTGTGTGTATGTATGTGTGTATGTATGTGTGTAATGTGTGTGTGTATGTATGTGTGTATGCATGTGTGTGTGTATGTGTATGTATGCATGTAAATATATCTGTGTGTATGTATGTGTGTATGCATGTGCGTGTGTATGTATGCATGTGTCTATATTTGTATGTGTGTGTATGCATGCATGTGTGTATATGTGTGTGTATGTAAGCATGCATGTGTGTACATGTATGTGTGTATGTATGCATGTGTAGATGTGTGTGTGTGTATGTGTGTGTGTATGTATGCTCTATTGTCCTATCTCTATCTTCCTCTCTTTCATCTCTCTTTATCACTCACTCTCTCTCTCTTTATCTCTCACTCTCTCTCTTTATCTCTCTATCTCTCTTTTTTATCTCTCTTTCTCTCTCTCTCTCTATCTATCTCTCTCTCTTTCCCTCTCAATCTCTCTCTCTCATCTCTCTCTCTCTCTCTATTTCTCTCTCTATTTCTCTCTCCATCAATAGAGAATAAAACAATCACTTACAAGTATGTCCCTCTTTTGGATCGTTGTCTTCAAAGCGTAATGTATGTCGTCTATCGTCAAATTCCAAGCAATTGACGCAAAAGAACTTCTGCAAAATCAAAGTGAAAATCATAGAGAAAGACAAGGGCTAAGAGTACACACACCACTTACCAAGATGTGAGATCTAAACCGAGAGAGAGTGTGTGTGCGTAGAGAGAGATCTCAGTGTGTGTGTGCACAAGACAATGCAGTTCACAATTCGGTTCACACGTGCAAGTTTGATAGAAGACAATCGATACTCAAACACGAGAAAAAATGTTCAGTTTCGCTCTCGGGTTCTCGGTATGTTGAAAACATGCCCTCGGTATGCACATCGGTATGAGCATCGATATGAGTGTCGCTAACTTCCAATAAATTACCGATGCTTATACCGATGCTCATACTGACGTGCATATCGACAAACATACCGATGCTTATACCGATGAGTGCGGGACACACCGAGGATCCATTTTAAACGGTCAAACCGACAGTCACTTGACCGACGGTATCTTTAAGTGGACTTTTCCAATGTTTATACCGACGTCGAGAGTGACCGTCGGTATAGGTAGCATCGGTATGCCCGTCATATGTTGTAGTGTATAAATATAGAATCATGCATTTAAATCGTCATATATTATCTTATGTATCATTAATTTTAATCCACCTTAATTTTCATATATTGAGAAAAATAATAACAGCTTAATTTCCCTAATTAATTTGTAGTTATGAATAAATATAGAAATGCATTAATATAGAATGTATCAATAATTTAATTGAATTCTATATAAATATAATTACCTTTCTCTTCTTTTCACAAAACATAATGTTGATATTCATTTAAATTACAAAGAAAACAAAAGGTTGGCATTGATGTCTTACTAGTCTTTAGACATATATTTTGCTCAAGATAACTAATAAGGAAAGGGGTGATCTATTACCTAAATCTTTGCAAAACCATATGAATTTTGTCAAAGAGAACCCAAAAAATGTGTGTTATGTGGACAAGGATGCATTATATTTCTTGGATTTTTGTATGGATCTTTTTGACATGTGGATTTTGACCATAGAGAGATTGTCGATAGCTCAGAGAACACTCACATTGTGTTTTCCAAAACACCATGAAGTGTTTCATGTTATAGCAGATTAGGGTGCATGTCAGAAAACTCATATCTGAATCATAAAAACTTGGAGACAATTTGGAAAATTCTTCCTGATTTGGATGGAAAAAATACCATTATTTTTTATAATGCATTGTATCATGTAATTTGGAATATGCAAGGCCCTTATGTGGTTCTAACAGAACTATGGATGGAATCATCACGAGAGTTGGATGTTGGAGATAGACGTCTGCGGAAGCACGCGAACAGCACAAGGAAGAAGAAGAAGCTTGGAGCACAACACACAAGACTGAATGTATTACTAGAGAATGTACAAAGATAAGTAGCCCATTAGGGCAATAGGCGTATATACAAGCCGGGGGAAAAAAACCTCCTAAAGAGGGAAAAAAGTGCCCCGGCGGTCCTAGAGTGTTCACACACATCACTACCTAAATATATCAACAAATCCCCCCTGGGAGTGATGCGGTGAACAAGGAGCTGGCACTCATGTATAAGGAAGTGCCAAGCTATGTGGAAATCAGTCCACAAAAGGAAGTAAGCCCAAAGCTTTGCGGAAAGCTTCAAACTTCTCCCTAGGCAGAGCCTTCGTGAAAAGGTCTGCAATGTTCTCCTGCGTGGGCACATATGCCAAGCTGATCTCCCCAGCAGAGAACCTCTCCCTGACATAGTGATAATGAACCTCAATGTGCTTAGTGCGAGCATGGAACACAGGGTTCCTCGCAACTGCCAATGCGCTCTGACTGTCAGTGAAGATGATGGTGGCAGAAGACTGGCCAACACCCAAATCAGCCATAAGGCGTCTGAGCCACACACACTCAATAGTAGCTGTGAAAGCTGCCCTATACTCAGCCTCACAACTGGAAGTGGCCACAGTAGGCTGCTTCTTGCTCAACCAAGATATACATGAGCTACCAAGCATGAAGCAAAAACCACTGGTGGACACACAAGTGTCATAGCAACCAGCCCAATCTGAGTCAGAAAAAGCATGCAAATCTGGTGGTAGTGATCCCCCCTTGGGATAAAACAACCTTAGTAGCCGAGTACCACTCAAGTAGCGAAAGATGCGCTTAACCGCTTTCCAATGCGTGACTCCTGGGCAATGCATAAACCTGCTCATCTGTGAGACAGCAAACTGAATATCTGGCCGAGTAATGCATAAGTAAATCAAGCATCCAAGAGCGTGCTGATAGAGAACAACATCAAATGCATCTCCAGCATCATGAAGACTCAATCGTAAACCTGTCTCCATAGGAGTGGCAATAGGCTTACAGTCTTCAAGGCCAAAACGGTGCAATAATGTGTCTATATATTTCGTTTGACACAAAGCCATTCCACCATCAACATGCATAAACTGAATGCCCAAATAGTGATGCAAATGCCCCAAATCAGACATCTCAAATGAGGCATGCAAATCAGCCTTAAAATCAGCAATATGTGTCTCAATAGGACCAGTGAGCAGCATGTCATCAACATAGACAACAATGATCAGAAGCACATCATTAGCACGCTTAACATATAAGGTGCTTTCAGTTGGACTATTCTCAAAACCATGTGCAATCAGATAGGCATGTATCTTCTCATACCAAGCACGTGGTGCTTGCTTTAAACCATATAATGCCTTCTTTAACATGCAAACCTGGTTTTCATGCCCTTTCTGCACAAAGCCACGGGGCTGAAAAACATACACTTCTTCATGCAAGTCACCATTCAGAAATGCTGTTTTAATGTCCAACTGATGTACATTCCAACCATGATGGGCTGCAAGTGCACAAATGCTGCGAACAGTAGTCATACGGCATGTAGGTACAAAGGTCTCATCAAAATCAATGCCTCTTTCCTGTGCATAACCCTTTGCAACAAGCCTAGCCTTATACCTATCAACTGTACCATCAGGTTTACGCTTGAGCTTGTATACCCACTTAGTGCCAATGGCCTTCTTGCCAGGAGGCAAGTCACATAAAGACCATGTACCATTCTTCATTATAGCATCATATTCAGATTGCATAGCAGCCATCCAATTTTTTGAATTTTGTGCTTCATTAAAAGAAACAGGCTCATTCTCATCACAGAGACTAGATGCAGCCATAGCATAGCAATCTGATGCAAAGGAGGCACTATGAGAGCCTGAACGAGTACGATATGACAAAGGTGCATCTAATTTGCTGTCACGCAAAGTCTGCACCAGCCATTTGGCATAGTTTTTGCCTGCTCAATATCAGCTCTCTCATCAACAAGTGCATCATGTAAATCTGCATCAGAAATGGAATGATCTGCATCATAATATGAAACCTGCAAAGGTTGAGAAGTTGCATCATTAGGACCAGCACTAGCCTGTCCACCTGTAAAAAGAGGCATCAAAGTATCATACATTTCTTTGGAGCTAACAGATGTCTCCTTCGTACATGAAAGCAATGGCTGAATAGCATCTTCCACAAAGACAACATCACGGCTAACCAGAATGCGTTTAGTCTGTGGATGATACAGACGATAGCCTTTACTTTCAGAACTGTACCCAACAAAAATACATTTTACTGCCTTATCATCCAATTATCTGCGATGTTGTTCAGGCACTAATGCATATGCCAAACAACCAAAAACACGCAGATGAGCAACAGATGGCTTGCGGTCATGCCAAGCCTCATATAGAGTGATAGATTGCAATGCTTTAGTGGGACACCTGTTCAGTACATATGCTGCACACATGACAGCCTCAAGCCAGAAACTATGTGGTAAAGCCTGACTTTTGACCATGCATCTCGCCATCTCCATGAGTGACCTGTTCTTTCGTTCAACAACTCCATTCTCTTGAGGTGTATACGGCATTGTACACTGGTCTTTTATCCCACGTTCAGCCAGAAATGCATTAAAATCTGAAGACATATATTCCCCCCCTCGATCAGAACGGAGGGTGCCCATTTTACATGCTGACAGATTTTCAGCCAAAACCAAAAACTGTTTGAAGCACATGAACACTTCGGACTTTGCTTTGAGTGGATATACCCATGCATGCCTGGAAAAATCATCAATGAAAGTCACGAAGTAAAGGTAATTTCCAAAAGAGGGTGTCTGCATAGGACCACAGACATCACTGTGTACAAGCTGTAATTTCTGCGTAGCCCGAACTGAACCATCTTTTGGAAAGTAAGAACGCTGCATTTTGCCCAAAATGCAGCCTTCACAAACATGTTTTCTAGGTGCCTCAAGTTTGGGCAAAGAGGACACCATTTCAGATTTCTGCAGACGTAACAGACTAGCAAAATTCAGATGACCAAATCGTGCATGCCAAAGCTTTGCATCTGTCATAGCCTGAGAATCATGAACTGCACATGCCGAATCATTCACAGATCTTTCATAGTCTATGAGCTTATACAGCCCACGACATAAAATGCCAGAAGCAATAATCACATCGCCATTTGAGAGATCATGGACTCTACACCTGTCATCAACAAATTTCACAACCAAGCCAATCTTGGCTAATGCAGAAACTGATAACAGGTTCTTTTTTATCCCTGGCACAAATAAAGCATCTGACAAAGTGAAAGAACTACCATCAGCAGTAGTCAGAATGATCTTACCAACTCCCATAACAGGATAAGAGGAGTTATTGGCGCATGTGACAGTATTCCCTGTAGGGGCAGGCTCGAGTGAAGAGAAGAAACTACGCTGCAAGGTAATATGTTTGGTCGCCCCACTGTCAAAGTACCAAACATCTGAGTCTACTGCAGACATGCAGTGATCATGAGAAGATGGGTCAAAACTGCAGACAGTAGTAAACGCCCATTCTTCTTCCTGCACAAGATTTGCAGACTCTGTTTTTGGTGTAGAGGCCTCTGCAACAACCATTCCAGCCTCTTTCTTCTTTGCCTCTTTAGCAGCCAGTTTTGGACAGTTCTTTATAATATGATCATTTCCTTTACAGTACTTGCAGAACAATTTCTGCTTTTCTGATTTCTTTTCATCTTTATCCTGGTTCTTCGATTGTGCAGCATTTGCAGATTTCTGCTTACTAGTAGAAGAGCTCCATTTTCCTTTGCCCTTCTGACTAGCCAGGAAAGCTTGATCTACAACACGCATAATGGACCTGTTCTGCCTGGACTGATCTTCCTGCAACAGAACAGAGACTAATTCCTCAAATGACAAGGCATTCGGATTGCCTTTCATCATCAACCGAAGAGTAGAGGCAAAACTCTGATATGAATCAGGAAGACCATTCAGAACGGTCTACACAAGTGAGCTATCTGGTATAACCTCATCAGCAAAAATCAATTGTTCCTTCAGGTCTTTGATCTTTGTAAGAAAACTGTCCATAGAATCACCTTCATTCATGTGCTCACTCTCCAACTGTTTTCGGAGGTAAGCAACACGAGCCTCATTACTAGCCTGGTACAAAGTGGTAAGTGTATCCCAAGCATCCTTTGCTGTTCTGCAAGAGCGAATGTGAGGAATAATGGCACATTTGACAGACAAGGCTATCAATGCATGTGCCTGGGCATCTCTGCCATCCCAACGAATCTGCTCTGCAGTAGGTGCAACAGAAACAGCAGCACGAACAGGAATCTGCGGAATTTCATCTTCGACACCATCTTCATCAGCTTCAACACCTGTATTTGCAGTACCTGTCGTTACAGGTGTAACAGGACGTCTTTCAACACCCTGCACAATGTTCCACAATCCTTTTGCAACCAGTACATGTCGCATCATGTAAGCCCATAATGGGTAGTTGGTACCATCCAACTTATCCTCAACAGCCAACATACGAAATACATCACTGCTTTCAGCCATGGCCGGTGACTAAAATACCTTGATGCACAAAATTGACTGTATCTCAAAAAGTTGAACAGAGCTGCCCAGACGAGTTCTGCTAGGACTGTAGCAAACTTCGAGACGCTTAAACTGGCGAACAGAAACTGGTATATACCTTTGGCACAAAAGGACAAAATAGCCTGCACAAGCGCTGCAATAGTGCGTTCGGAGGCCGAAACGAGCTCATATCGCGATTTTGGCACCACAAAGAGAAGCTGTTTTGATCTCGGAAACACCCTGAGTATGTCACCAAATTTCGTGCGAATCTGAGACTGCAAACGGAGGAGTGTCGACGGCGCCCTAGAAGAAGCGACGACCTGCTCTGATACCAATTGTTGGAGATAGACGTCTGCGGAAGCACGCGAACAGCACAAGGAAGAAGAAGAAGCTTGGAGCACAACACACAAGACTGAATGTATTACTAGAGAATGTACAAAGATAAGTAGCCCATTAGGGCAATAGGCGTATATACAAGCCGGGGGAAAAAAACCTCCTAAAGAGGGAAAAAAGTGCCCCGGCGGTCCTAGAGTGTTCACACACATCACTACCTAAATATATCAGCATTGGAAAACGTTTTGTCCAAAATAATGGTTCCTTGCCTTTATTGATGGATTCGCACAAAGAGTGGGCGTTCTTATACATGAAATAAAATTATAAATGAAACTTCTTGTAGTAGAGAAACATATTTTGTACTTGAACAATATATTAAGAAATGCTATCAATGATTTTCAAATATTTGAAGATCGTCTACTCAATTTTATTGGTGTTCTTAAACACCACATATTCTAAGGATTGTTCAACCAAGTGAACAATTATTGGTGGATTAAATTGCATATATTTGAATTATTGTTCAATTGGATTTCTTTTCAAAGCTCGAAATTACTATGATAGATTTATTCTAAAACCCTAATCTTAAAGATCTATACCTAAAATCTGTATAATTATGTATGCATGTGTATATACATGTATATATGTATTATATGTGTATGTGTGTATATATGTTATGTAGGTGTTAAAACCCTAATCAGAAAGACCTAGACCTAAAACATGTATATATGCGTATGCATGTGTATAAATATGTGTATGTGTATATATATGTGTATATAAATATGTGTATAAGTATATGTGTGTATGTGTATGTGTATGTGTATGTGTATGTATATTTACTCTGATTGAGATGATTTATATATTCAGATGTTTTTCTTAATTAATCCTACTTTTATATACTTAATTGTATATACTTAATTAAATTATTTAAAAAAATTAGTTCTTTTTATATTTATTTATCTATATAACTATCCTATTTTATATATATTTATTTATATATTCATTTCCTTAATTTGTCTCTACATTTACTCTTTATATAAATTTAATTGACTTATATGTATGCCGAAACCCTAAAACCCTAATCTTAAAAATTTATACCTAAAATCTGTATAATTCTGTATGCATGTGTATATGCATGTATATATTTATTATATGTGTATGTGTATGTGTGTATATATGCTATGTAGGTGTTAAAACCCTAAAACCCTAATAAAAAAGACCTAGACCTAAAACATGTATATATGTGTATGCATGTGTATAACTATGTGTATGTGTATATAAATAGGTGTATAAGTATATGTGTGTATGTGTATGTGTATTTTATGTATATTTACTTTGATTAAAATGATTAAAATTAAACCTATTTTTATATATTTAATCTTATATATTAAATTTATTTATTCAAAACACTAGTTCTAATCATATTTATTTATCTATATAATTATCGTATTTTATATATATATTTATTTATATATTCAGATTTTTTTCTTAATTAATCCATTTTTTATATATTTAATTATATATATATTTAATTAGATTATTTAAAACACTAGTTCTTTTTATATTTATTTATCTTTATAACTATCCTAATATATATATATATATATATATATATATATATATATATATTTTCTGATTTTTTCCTGAATAGTTTTTCTCCATTTTCTCTTTATGTAAATTTAATTGAGTTATATGTATGCCTAAACCCTAAAAACCTAATCTTAAAGATCTAGACCTAAAATATGTATAATTTTGTATGCATGTGTATATATATGTATATATGTATTATATGTGTATGTGTATGTGTGTATATATGTTATGTAGGCATTAAAACCCTAAAATCCTAATCAAAAAGACCTAAACCCTAAAACCCTAATCTTAAATATCTAGACCTAAAATATGTATATTTCTGTATGCATGTGTATATACATGTATATATGTATTGTATGTGTATGTGTATGTGTGCATATATGTTATGCATATGTAAAAACCATAAAACCCTAATTGGAAAGACCTAGACCTAAAACATGTGTGTATGTGTATGCATGTGTATATATATGTGTATGTATATATATATATATATATATATATATATATATATATATATATATATATATATATATATATATATATATATATATATATATATATATATATATATATATATATATATATATATATATATATATATATATATATATATATATGTATATGTATATGTGTATGTATGTGTAAATAGCCTAAAACCCCTAAGTATGTATGTATGCATGTGTGTGCATGCATTCATGTGTGTGTGCGCATGCATGTGTGTATGTATGTGTGTGTGTTGGTGTGAGTGTATGCATGCATGTGTGTATATGTGTGTGTATGTATGCATGCATGTATGTATGTATGCATGTGTGTATATATGTGTGTGTATGTATGCATGTGTATGCATGTGTGTATATGTGTGTATGTATGTGTGTGTATGCATGTGTGTATATGTGTGTATGTATGCATGTGTGTACATATGTGTGTTTATGTATGCATGTGTGTACATGTGTGTGTGTATGTATGCATGTGTGTATATGTGTATGTGTGTGTATATATGCATGCATGTGTGTATGTGAATATGTGTGTATGCATGCATGTGTGTATATGTGTGTGTATGTATGCATGAATTTGTGTATATGTGTGTATGTATGTGTGTGTGTATGTATGTGTGTATGTATGTGTGTAATGTGTGTGTGTATGTATGTGTGTATGCATGTGTGTGTGTATGTGTATGTATGCATGTAAATATATCTGTGTGTATGTATGTGTGTATGCATGTGCGTGTGTATGTATGCATGTGTCTATATTTGTATGTGTGTGTATGCATGCATGTGTGTATATGTGTGTGTATGTAAGCATGCATGTGTGTACATGTATGTGTGTATGTATGCATGTGTAGATGTGTATGTGTATGTGTGTGTGTATGTATGCTCTATTGTCCTATCTCTATCTTCCTCTCTTTCATCTCTCTTTATCACTCACTCTCTCTCTCTTTATCTCTCACTCTCTCTCTTTATCTCTCTATCTCTCTTTTTTTATCTCTCTTTCTCTCTCTCTCTCTCTATCTATCTCTCTCTCTCTCTTTCCCTCTCAATCTCTCTCTCTCATCTCTCTCTCTCTCTCTCTCTCTCTATTTCTCTCTCTATCAATAGAGAATAAAACAATCACTTACAAGTATGTCCCTATTTTGGATCGTTGTCTTCAAAGCGTAATATATGTCGTCTATCCTCAAATTCCAAACACTTGACGCCAAAGAACTTCTGCAAAATCAAAGTGAAAATCATAGAGAAAGACAAGGGCTAAGAGTACGCACACCACTTACCAAGATGTGAGATCTAAACCAAGAGAGAGTGTGTGTGCGTAGAGAGAGATCTCTGTGTGTGTGTGCACAAGACAATGGAGTTCACAATTCGGTTCACACGCGCAAGTTTGATAGAAGACAATCGATACTCAAACACGAGAAAAAATGTTCAGTTTCGCTCTCGGGTTCTCGGTATGTTTAAAACATGCCCTCGGTATGCACATCGGTATGAGCATCGATATGAGTGTCGCTAACTTCCAATAAATTACCGATGCTTATATCGATGCTCATACTGATGTGCATATCGACAAACATACCGATGCTTATACCGATGAGTGCGGGACACACCGAGGATCCATTTTAAACGGTCAAACCGACAGTCACTTGACCGACGGTATCTTTAAGTGGACTTTTCCAATGTTTATACCGACGCCGAGAGTGACCGTCGGTATAGGTAGCATCGGTATGCCCGTCATATATTGTAGTGTATAAATATAGAATCATGCATTTAAATCGTCATATATTATCTTATGTATCATTAATTTTAATCCACCTTAATTTTCATATATTGAGAAAAATAATAACAGCTTAATTTCCCTAATTAATTTGTAGTTATGAATTAATATAGAAATGCATTAATATAGAATGTATCAATAATTTAATTGAATTCTATATAAATATAATTACCTTTCTCTTCTTTTCACAAAACATAATGTTGATATTCATTTAAATTACAAAGAAAACAAAAGGTTGGCATTGATGTCTTACTAGTCTTTAGACATATATTTTGCTCAAGATAACTAATAAGGAAAGGGGTGATCTATTACCTAAATCTTTGCAAAACCATATGAATTTTGTCAAAGAGAACCCAAAAATGTGTGTTATGTGGACAAGGATGCATTATATTTCTTGGATTTTTGTATGGATCTTTTTTGACATGTGGATTTTGACCATAGAGAGATTGTCGATAGCTTAGAGAACACTCACATTGTGTTTTCCAAAACACCATGAAGTGTTTCATGTTATAGCAGATTAGGGTGCATGTCAGAAAACTCATATCTGAATCATAAAAACTTGGAGACAATTTGGAAAATTCTTCCTGATTTGGATGGAAAAAATACCATTATTTTTTATAATGCATTGTATCATGTAATTTGGAATATGCAAGGCCCTTATGTGGTTCTAACAAAACTATGGATGGAATCATCACGAGAGTTGGAAAAAGTTTTGTCCAAATAATGGTTCCTTGCCTTTATTGATGGATTCGCACAAAGAGTGGGCGTTCTTATACATGAAATAAAATTATAAATCAAACTTCTTGTAGTAGAGAAACATATTTTGTACTTGAACAATATATTAAGAAATGCTATCAATGATTTTCAAATATTTGAAGATCGTCTACTCAATTTTATTGGTGTTCTTAAACACCACATATTCTAAGGATTGTTCAACCAAGTGAACAATTATTGGTGGATTAAATTGCATATATTTGAATTATTGTTCAATTGGATTTCTTTTCAAAGCTCGAAATTACTATGATAGATTTATTCTAAAGTTATATTGGAACAATTCATTCATGTTTTTAAGTATATTTTTCATATCGTTCAACCAAGTGAACAATTACTATATGTCAAATTGCATATAATCAAGTTATTGCTAAATTACATTACTTTTCTAACCTCTAAATTTATGTGGTTGTTTTTTTATACAATCAAATTTAAATCAACTTATTAGTGTTTTTAAACATCATAATACAAACAAATAAATATGTATTATGATGGGGGAAGAATCTAGGAACTACCTTTCCAAATCAGCCTCCTAACTTGGAGGAATTAGTTGAGATGACTTGGGGAGTGGTTGAGTGACTTTTCTTGATGGAATCTCGTGGCTTTTGGCTTCCTTTGATTGATCCACATTTCCATAAAAGATTCCCCACGAATTTTTAGCTTGAAGCTTGACTTTTAACACTCCCCCTCAAGCTTCAATTCTTCATCCTCATCCAAGCTCCTTCATGTTGATGCATTGCTTGAATTTTGAAATCTTCATCCCATCCAAAGCCTTTGTAAACATGTCCGCAACTTGGTCCTTGGTACCAATATGATGTACTGAAACTTCCTTGGATATCACCTTTTCCCTTATGAAGTGATAGTGCACTTCAATATGCTTGGTTCTAGCATGATAGACAGGATTTGATGCTAGATGAATGCTACTCATGTTGTCACAAAAAATTGGATATGTGTCAACCTGCAAATTAAGCTCCATAAATAACTTCTTAATCCACATTAGCTCACATGTGACTTGAGCCAAAGCTCTATACTCAGCCTCGGTGGAAGATAATGCCACCGTGGGTTGCTTCTTTGAAATCCATGAGATGATCTTGCTACCTAGCATGACTAGGTAACCACTTGTACTCCTTCTATCTTCCTTCGAACCGGCCCAATCGGCATCGGAATAAGCTTTAACCTGCATATCATCATCAAATGAGTAGAACAATCCTTCATTTATAGTGGCTTTGAGATATCGCAACATTCTTCTTGCAGCTTGCAAGTGTGTAGTCCTTGGACTATGCATAAATTGTGATAACACTCCAACTCCATATGCTATGTCGGGCCTGGTTATTGTGGCATAATTGAAAGAGCCTACAATAGATCGATACAAAGTTACATCCTCTAATGGCTCTCCATCAATGGAGCTTAGCTTTACATTAACTTCCATGGGATTTGAAATAGGCTTGCAATGTAGCATCCCAAACCTCTCAAGTAGGTCTAGAATATACTTCCTTTGTATGAGCATAATACCTTCTTCTTTGTATACAACTTCAATGCCAAGAAAATACCTAAGATCTCCAAGATCAGAGATCCTAAACTCCTTTCCAAGCTTTGCCTTGATCTCCTCAATGCCCTTTGTATCATTACCTGTAATGATAAGATCATCTACATACACACACATGTAGACCACAAGTTCTCCTCTTTGTTTGATGAAGAGAGATGGATCCGCCTTGCATTGATTGTAACCACATTTGATCAAATAGTCCACCAATCTTTGGTTCCAAGCCCTTGGAGCTTGCTTTAGGCCATAAAGTGCCTTCTTCAACCTACAAACATGATGTGGAAACTCTTTATGAACAAAACCTAGTGGTTGCTCCATGTATACCTCT
Source organism: Ceratopteris richardii (assembly GCA_020310875.1). Lineage (NCBI taxonomy): Eukaryota > Viridiplantae > Streptophyta > Polypodiopsida > Polypodiales > Pteridaceae > Ceratopteris > Ceratopteris richardii. Next base: position 86,018,955 of record CM035419.1, on the reverse strand, counting down.
TCTTCCAAGTCTCCATTGAGAAAGGCATTCTTGATATCCAATTGGAAGAGCTTCCATCCTTTGCTAGCAGCCATTGCAATGAGTGTCCTAATGGTGCTCATCTTTGCCACGGGGCTGAATGTCTCTTCAAAGTCCACTCCATAGGTTTGTGCAAAACCCTTGGCCACCAATCTTGCTTTGAACCTAGAAATAGATCCATCTGAATTCCTCTTTACTTTATACACCCATTTATTACCTATTACCTTCATGTTCTCCTTCTTGGGCACTAGAGTCCATGTTTGATTTTCCTCAAGTGCGTCGATCTCTTCTTGCATTGCCTCTTTCCATTCGGTGTACCTGCTTGCATCTTCATAGCAATCGGGCTCATGATCTTCTACTACTTTGTTCATATATGCATAATGTGTTGCCATGTATGAATCATAAGTAAACCTTTGAGTTGGATACTTAACTCTAGAAGACTTCCTTTCTTCACCTTTTGGAGGAATAAACCTCCTTTGCCTTGGGAACTTGATCTCTTTCTTTGACGTGGCTTCTTTCTCCATCATGTGTCCTTCATCATCTTCAACTTCATTACCTTCTTCATCCAACTCCACCAATGTTGCTTTGCCTTTGTTGATTGATTGTGCTTCATAGCTTGATGAAGATCTCCCCCTCCATGGTGAGTTCATGCTTGAACTATCTTCATTGATGGAACACCTTGGGCCGCTTAGCTCTAGGTCGATTTGTTCTTCATCATGTCCATGCTTTTCTTCTTCATAGTCCTGCATACAATCATACTTCTTATACCAAGGAGTAGCTCATCAAATGCTACATCCCTTGATATCCTCAAGTCCTTTGTGTTTGGGTTGAAGCACCTGTAACCTTTATGATCATTTGAATATCCTAGAAACACACACTTTTCTGCCTTTGGTTGTAGCTTGTGCCTCAATTCACTTGGCACATGTACATAACAAGTACATCCAAATATCTTCAAGTGGGAAAGATCAGGTTCTTACCATAATAGGCTTGATATGGTGTCAAGCCATGGATCCCTGAGGTAGGAGCCCTATTCATTAGATACACGGCGGTATTTGCTGCATCACTCCAAAACATGTTAGGTACATTCATCTCATTAAGCATTGCTCTAGCGATCTCGGCAATAATCTATTCTTTCTCTCTGCTACTCCATTTTGTTGGGGTGTGTACCTGCATGTTACTTGCCTCTTGATGCCTTGATCCATTAAAAAATCAGAAAACTCATTGGAGAAATATTCTCCCCCTCCATCGGACCTTAGCTTCTTGATATATGTACCTGTTTCCTTCTCTACCATTGCCTTGAATGCTTTGAAACATGTAAACACATCTGATTTGTTTTTGATGAAATAAACCCAAACCATCCTTGTGCAATCATCTATAAAGTGACAAAGTACTTGTTACCTCCAATGGATTGCTCTTTCGTTGGCCCCCACACATCTGTATGTATCAACTCCAATGGATGTTGGCTTATGTAGCCACTCTTCTTGAATGGAAGTCTCGCTTGCTTCCCTAGTTGACAAGATTCACATAAATGCTTCATACCTTGTCCTTGGAAGTTGGGAAGACCTTCAACCAGCCTCTTGAATTGCATTTCCTTCATTCTTTGTATGTTGATGTGACCTATCCTCTTGTGCCACAAGTCCAACTCCGAAATCCTCTTGTTTCCATATGTGAAGTAGACATGTTGAATAGAATGAGAATTTACCTCCAAAGTGAAGAGTCTACCTTGCTTCTTTCCTCTTGCTATGACCTTGTAACCTTGCTTAGGGTTCTCCACAAAGCATCCACCTTTGTTGAACCTTACTTGATAGCCTCTTTCAACCATTTGCCCAACGGACACCAAGTTCTTTGTGATGGTAGGTACATGCAAGACATCCTTGAGACATCTTCCTTCCTCCTTGTCATCCAAAGCTACATCTCCAACATGAGAGATCTCATGGGCTGTATCATCACCTGTTTCTACATGTCCTTTACCTTTGGGAACATGTAGATTAGTAAACCAAGAAGCATTGCAACTCATATGGTTGCTACATCCACTATCAATATACCAAGTGTTATCTACTTTGCTTGAATTCCCATTCATGTGCATCATCAAGAGATTGTCATTTTCTGAACTTGTAGAAGCATAATTACCTTGGCCTTTGTATGAAGAACCTTGATTATAGTTCCTTGGTTTCCTCCTTGGTAGCAATCTCTAGCATAGTGGCCAAACTTGCACATATGTAACATCCTTCGCCATCTTGATTCCTGTTTTGTTGATGTCGTCCTCCTCTTCCTCTTGATCTTCCTCTCCCTCTTTGTGATGAGGTGCCTTGGTCATGTCCTTGATTTCTTGAGTGGCCTTGCCTTCCTCCAAACCTTCCTTTGCCCCCTTCCTTGTCCTTGTCTTCCTTTGCCCCTTTGATTACCTGCATAGAAAACTTGTGCATCTTTGCTTTTAGTTGAACTTCCACCTATGTTCATTTCTTCGGTGACCATGAGAGCAACCAATTGCTCAAAATCAGGAAGATTATCCCTTACATAAACTGAAGTGGTAAAGGGTTTCCACTTCTCATCATCTCTCAAACCATTGAGAGTATATGCCACAAGATCGTCATCGTCTACGTGGCTTCCAATGGATCCCAATGCATCTGATAACTCCTTGACCTTAAGTATGTAGTCATTTATGCTACTCCCTGAGCTCTTCCTAAGGTTGTTGAGCTCATTCTTGAGTTGGATCTTCCTTGCTTTGGTGCTTGTTGAATAAAGCCTTTCAAGTATCTCCCCATACCTTCATGCTTGAATCCAGGTCTTGGATATGGCCGATCATGCTATTGCTAATGTGTTGAGAAAGAATAAAGATAACCCTCTTGTCTCTTTCATTCCATTCCCTAAAGGCCCTTCTCTGGTCATTGGTTGGATTCTCATCCAACCTAGGTCTTGGTTCACTTCCACTAATCAACCCCCAAAGGCCCTTGCCCATAAGATAGTTGGAGACCCTAAATCTCCATGGTTGATAGTTACCTTGTCTAGCTTTTCAATTTGAGTGTTGAAGTCTCCCATATCTAGTCTTTGATACTTGACCTAGCCCTTGGCTAATGCTCCAATGTGTGTAAAATGAAAATGAGGCTCTGAGGTTACCTCAATCCAAAGCTTTCCTTAGATGGACACCTTGTGCTCTTGCAAATTTGAGTAGAATAGCTCCCCCTTGATGTGAGCTACCTCCAAGAAGCTTTTGTTGATGCAACTCTTCAACCACCAACTCCAAGAGGTCTTCTTGCTTGTATGTGATACCTCCAAGATGCCCAAATGCTCTGATACCACTGATGGGGGAAGTATCTCAACCCCTAAGCAACGATGAAGCGTGAATGACCTCCACAGGTATCCTTCTTTGACCTCTGCACACCAAAAATGCTCTTACTCAGAGCTTATGCAGAGAACTCAGTGAGCTTTTTAGACCTGTAGTAGACACCAAGGGCTTTCCAACAAATCAAATTTCACTTGAAATGGATGCTTACACAAAGAGAAACAATGTCTACAACATGAGCTAGTTGAATGCTCACAACTGCTAGTCAAGCAGAGACCTCACTTCACTCCAGCAAACGTTTCTCACAGATTATACAGAGAATGAATCTCAAACTTGGGTCAACTTTAGAGCACTCTAATAGCTACCCAATTACACCAAAGTCATAGCAAATGGATACATAGAGAAGGAGAACCAGCCCTTACAACAGAGAGCAAAATATTTCCAACAGAGCCTACACAAAGAGAGAGATATCAATCACACAACTTCACTAAAATGAATGTTGCTCCCAGCTTACTCAGAGAATGCTCCAGAGAATTGGTAAGCATAAAAAAGACTCTTATAGCTATCCAATGAGACAAGAATTACAACAAATGGATACCATATGAGGGAGAAGCAATGCTAACAACTCAGGGGTAGAGAGTTGCAACACTGCCTGCGCACACACATAGATATGCCTACTAAAAGAAAACAAACAAGCAAGCAAGGGGGTTGCTTAAGCAAGGGCTTGCTTATCACAACTCCAGCACTTAGTGCTCACTTTACATGAGCTAAAACTCCAAGAAGATGGCCCAAAAGAAGTCGGGATACATGCTCCTTTTATAGTGAGAAGAGTGCCCCTAAAATCTAGGAACTACCTTTCCAAATCAGCCTCCTAACTTGGAGGAATTAGTTGAGATGACTTGGGGAGTGGTTGAGTGAATTTTCTTGATGGAATCTCGTGGCTTTTGGCTTCCTTGATTGATCCACATTTCCATAAAAGATTCCCCACGAATTTTTAGCTTGAAGCTTGACTTTAACATATTATAGATCAAATTGCATATAATTATTGTTTATATTGAATGGTATTTTTTTTAACTCTAACTTCATATGATGATAGATTTTTTATACACTTAACTTAAATCAATTTAGTGGTGTTTGTAAAAACCATATTTTGGGATGGTTCAACCAAGTGAACAATGCTTGAATGAACATTTATTGATAGATCAAATCCCGTATACTTGAGATATTATTGAATTAGATTTTTTTCTCTCAACTCTAAATTCATGATATATTTTCTAATATAAATAGGCTTAAGATTGAAATAATGAACTTTACATAACTTATCAAATTTGAAATGTATGTGAATATCACTAAACTATAATATGTAATAATACAAATGAACTTTCAATAGAAAGGTAGATTTAAAATTTATGGAGTAATCAAAGTTCAAACTCTAAAATGCAATTTGGAGCATAATGGAGCTTTTTAATATCTCAATGAAAATTGAATACAGTGTATGAGTTATAATAGAGTTCAACCTTTTGAATTCAAGTCTAAATTATATTTTTTTGTATATTCATATTCTTCTTGGTTCTTTTAAATAAGCTTATCAATCAATGTTACATTTTTTTATTCAAAACTTTAAATATTGTCTAAAAAAGAACATATGCTCAAGATCAGATCTATGTAGAAGAATACAAGATACAAATTATAAATTAAGACAAATTGTACTGTAAATGGGACTTGAGTAATTCGCAAACTTCGTGAATAGGCCTTTTTGATTGTGTAGCATTAGCGAATTTCTCCTTACTAGGAGATGAGCTCGATTTGACCTTCTAAATAGCTAAGAAAGCTTGATGTGCAACATGCATTATTCACTTTTTCTACCTTGATGGATCTTCTTACAACAAAATAGAGGCAATTCATCAAATGTTAAAGCATTTGTATTGCTTTTCATCATTAATTCAATAGTAGTAGCAAAGCTCTAATATGAATCTACAAGAGCATTAAGAACAATCTACATAAGTTAACCATCTTGAAAGAATTCATCTTCACAACTGATTGCTCCCAATCTTTGATCTTTGCTAAAAATATATATAATCTCCTTCATCAATGTGCTCACACTTCGACACTTTTTAGAACTAAGGAACACAAGCTTCATTTCTTGACTATTATAAAGTTGTTAATGTATCCTAAATATCCTTTCCTCTCTTGCAAGAGTGAATGTGAGGAATAATGGCATGTTTGATAGAAAAGCCTATCAATGCATGTGTTTCACTATTTTTTTCCATCCCATTGAAGTTGCTTTGCAATAGTAACTATAGTGCAAACAAGAATTCAGAGATGATCATCTTCAATGCCATTTCCATCACCTTCAATAACTCTATTTATAGGTGTATAGGATGTGTTTCAACACTTTGCACAATAATCCATAAAACGTTTTCTACCAATATATGAGACATCATACATGGCCACAATTTGTGAATAACACCAACAACTTATCCTCAACATCCCAATATATGGAATACATCATTGCTTTGTACCAAGTAAGTGAGTAAATACCCTAATGCAATGAAGTGACTATATCTCAAAACACTAAATAAAAAACACTCTATCAAGATCTACTAAACATCCACATAACTTTGACGTGCTTATACTAGCGAGCTTAAACCTATATATGTGTTTGGAACAAAAGAATAAAACTTCCTCAATGAAACACTCTATCAAGATCTACTAAACATCTAGCTAACTTTGACGTGCTTATACTAGCGAGCGTAAACCTCTATAATGATGCATTTGGAGGTTGAAACAAGCTTAGATCAAAGTTTTGACACCACATAGTGAAGCTTTTTTTAACTCCTAGTCCCCTTGACTATTCTCACCAATGTTTGAGTGATTCTTAGAGGAGAAGTGTTGATGACTCCCTAGATCAAGCAAAGAAGTAATCTATACCAATTGTTTGAGTTCAAGTATCCACAAGCAAACAAAGAACACAAGGAAGAACAAGAAGCTTAGAGCAAACATAGTACAAATGTATTACTAAGTGAATGTGCAAAGATAGTAAGCCATTATGGTCAAAGGCATATATACAATTAAGGGACAAAAAGCCTCCCATAGTGGGAAAAATGTCTGGGCAGTCCTAAGTGTGTTCACACATATCACTAGAAAATTATATGACATACCACCACACTCTATATAATACTAATTCAAGAGAAAGGAGGTCAATAAAAGAGCGCTTGCACATATAGATAACAACATATAGATTGATACAATGAAGATTGAGCTTCTTCTACTTCTTTTATTACATAAAGAGAATATGAAAGAAGGAACTAGTACAACAATGCAACCAATACATTATATAAACAATATATAAATAAAAAACCTATTGATCGTGAATGAATAAATTGAAAGAAGAAAATATATCATCACTCTTGATAGATAAATCTTGTAGATCTTAGTAAAGTATGCTTGACAAATATCACTGTAAACACTCTAGATGTGGGACAAATAAAAAGTGCTATGTATCATCCTCAATTATCACACGTTGAGCTGATATATCCAACAATGAAGTTTGAAGGATAGGAAGGAGTAGGGCATGGGTCTAAGGCCATGGGGAGCATGGGGATTGAGTCTCACTGAAAGTGCTCTACAGTCTTCTAAAAGTTTCATCTAAAGTTAATGTGTCCTGAATTTGGTTCAAAGGGACTTAAACTCAGAAGGTGAGTACATGTAATCACTAGTGCACTTGAACGAAAGGTGGTAAATAGTGGTGGCATTACACATGTAAAAGGAACTCCATTTCATTCTCAAGGACACCATTAATATCCAAATCTATATAATAATGTGTTGGGTGGAAATTCATAGTTCATTCTCTAGATTGGAGACTAGGTTTTGAAACATTGGTATCAAATCACGCAGCTTCCATGGTGACCTTGTTGGCTTATCATCTTCTTGAATTTTTCATAGAGATCTTTGATTTCTCACATCTATTTCATGAGGGAAATGAATCTCTCATCATGTCACTCATTAAGAAAGAACAAGGCTTTGTTATTCTTATACTTACGTATTTTGTCCTAAAAAGATGATTACTTTGGATTTCTTTCCTATGTAGATGGAATCATCCATCTCTCTCTTTTCCTTAGAAAGAAGGGCCCCGAATGGGAAGGGTCCCATTGGTGGGAACGTAGCGTATCCAATACGTCCCTAGACCCTTAGCTCTCAGAACATGCACCAACTAGTATTTCTATATTTTCTTTTGAGTTCAACAAGCAGTTGGTGCGTTTCCTCTCGCTCAGAAGAGTGATAGGCATCATTCTTCTACCCATATCAATATTTGATTACCTTAACTATAAATGCTTTACATATTGTGTTAGCCGAAAGCTATTGAGCCCATTTTGATTTCCTTAGGCATCTCTAGAAGAAAAAACGTGGAATAATATGGAGCATCAAATTTGAACAAAGAACCTCATGCACTAATCCATTATTTCTTGTACACCGATCATATGAACGGAGCACCCACCCAACATTATGAGACGTGAAGGCAACTTGAAAGAGGTGAGAAAAAATAAAGAGAGGAGAGAGGATTTTTTCTCCACATGTAAAGCAAAGGATCATGGAACAAAGAAGAACAAGATGCAGGAATCATATCTGATTAAACTTGAGCATGCGAACAAATGATTCTTCCCATAGCATCAAAGCAAAGATGCAAAGGAGATACAAGGATTAGACGTGGCCATATTAATTAGAAAAATTGAACCGAGAAAGCTCGCTTAAGATTTAATTCTTAATTTCCATTCTTGAAATTGTTTGTCCTTTGTTTGAAAAAAATCAATATGAAGAAATTTGTTGCAAAGCACGAAATCGCTTCCTAATTGCATGAAATCCATCAGGTGAAAGGTATGACGTGGAAGTATCATCTCATATCAGACAATCCATATATGCGAAAAGTCAAAATCATGGTGAATGGCACCTTTACCTACCATTTTAAGGTATTATATGTTGTCTAAAAACTTTTTATTTTGTACTTATATTAGTATATGGAGCTTCAAACACAGGCCTGTAGCTTAACTATAAATAAACTTCTCCAAAAGCTATGTGGGAGGCCTCGAATGTGACATATTTTAGTTTTTTTTTCCAATGAGTCACCATCTAGAAACTAGTTAACTTTGGATTGCATGCTACTCTTGGCTTTAGTGTAATATCTCAATAATTTTCTATCTTCGTGCATGCATTTTGAAAGGAAATAAAAGTGTCTAGAATTGGAGCTTATATGAACTTTCTTGCATCAAAACAATTTTTAGCTATCAAGCTTAATCAATTTTGGAGGTAAAATTGCCCACTAAATTGACCGTCTTCTGTGTGATAACACTTGCAAATGTGAAATGTGAGTGTGTGTACGTATCTTAGTTTGTGTAAAACAATAGAATTTATGAAAGAGGCTTAAGAGAAACGTCGAGTTGTTTACTATAGTGAAATTATGACCCAAATTATTGAGAATACAGAGATTATAATAGAATCTTATTTCTTTTATTAGCTTACCAATGGAGTAACCCCATGGAGAAGAGTGTGGAAAATTCTTTCCTTGAATATTTAGCTGTATTATTAGGTGAGCGGAAAAGAGAGAGCCTACCTCGAGCATGGTATTCGGTGAGGCAATGAGTCCATAAGAGAGGATGGACATGTGTGGGTGCATGCACTGATGCACATGCACCATTTCATCGTTGCTTACATTGTTTACATTGTTTCCACAAATGCACCATCATAGCAACTACTTATGTAGTAATTATGTTGCACACATTACAAAGAATACATCCGCTCTCAGCAAAAGGGTTAACAAATAAGAACAAAATTACAGAAAATTATAAATAGTCTCTTTACTGCAATAAAAAGTTTTGGAATTATTTCAGGAACGTATATAGAGCTTACGTTAAAATATAAAAGTTTTTTTTTCATAAATTAAAAGCTAGACTGTACTGTAATAAGCAATCATCATACTACAAAGAATACATCCGGTCTCAGCAAAAGGGTTAAGAAATAAGAATAAAATTACAGAAATTATAAAAGAGTCTCTTTGGTGCAATCAAAAAGTTTGGAATTATTCGAGGAACGTTTTCAAATATAAGAGTTTTTGTTCATAAATTAAAAGCTAGACTGTGTTGTGATAAGCAATCATCATACCCATTTAAAGAAAACGTAAGAAATAATATACTTTAAGCAAAAGTAAAAATCTTTAAAGACAAGTATGAGTAAACAAAGAGATTTTAGTCAGTATGAAGTCGTTTCTAAGAGATCCACAAAGCAACGGCAGTGGTACTTAATTCTTATGATTGGTGTGACTAGAAAGGGATCAATTTCATGAGAGATTCTCTAGGTTTGAAGTATGAAAATCATATTGTATCCTTGCATTATTTGAGTGGGTGGGAGATCTCTACAAAAATCCTAGATTAATCCAATCATCTTTATAGATTACGAAAGCGATCTTCTGATAAAGACTAATAGCTTGATCACAATATATTGATCAACATGAAATGTTGAATCCTAGGTTAGGAATGTACAATTTGTTGTGTATGGAAATAATAAAAACCTTAGAAAAGTAGTAAGGTTTTTAATTATAGTCTTAAGTAATAGATTCTTTAATAGGTTTAGATCTACAGAAGAGTTTCCAAGACACGTTTTAAAATGTAAAAGGATCTAGAAATATCCTAGGAACTAAAAAGGATCAACTGATGGCAAAGGAATTAATTGTTTAAGTTAACAATAAAATTATTGTTTAAGTTAACAATAAAATTTTACATAAAATATGTTATGAATTGAGAGATTAAAGAACTATGTTTGAATAATTTATTCATAGCATAAAATAAAAAAGTTAATTGGAGCAAGGTGTTCTGATGCACATAGGCTCGAGTTATTAGAAATTGACACAATGATCCCTGAAGAACGATTGAGATTTAACAGAAGTCACTTCATCGTGCAATGGATGTGGTCTTAGTGGTATAACACAATAAGTTTTGCATAAACATCAATGTGGTTATGGTGTATGGGACCTCATACTTAAAGTAGTGAATACTGAAGTTTGAGATCAAATTTTCCACTAAAGTAAGTTGGAGGATCGTGAAATTCATTTAAACTTTTATTTGGAAGACTGGAGGTGACTTGACAAGGTTGAGGAAACTTTATTGCCTACATTCTACTACGAGCCTATAACTCGGATTGTACATAGTGGTACTTAGTTGAGAATGTGGTCATTGGATCGTAATATGAGATGGATCATAGTGCAATATCATCTAAGTGACATATTTGATCAAACATAGTCAAATTTCATTCTCCCCAACTAAGGTCAAGTGATTTTCAGATATTTTCAAAGTCTTTAGTTAGAGTATCCACGCATTGCTCTAAGTCCATGCACATGGTGCACATAGATGAACCAAGTGTGTCGTTTGTTAGACATAGTTATACACCAACGATGTGCCTTGTTATCACGTTTTTGAATCTATACTTATACTTATAACCATAATTTAAACTAGATTAAGCCTTTGAAAGAGAAAGATACATGCTATGTAGGAGATCGGGGTAGGGATAAGACAATGCAAAGATTCCATCTTCTGAGATACATACAAGAAAGGGTACCCTTCTCCTAAAAGAGGCAAATTAGAGACATGATAACTAGGATCCTCGATTTGGAACATGGGCTCGGGGGAAAAGGTATTACATAGCAATAGATTGGAGCATATTCTTCAAAAGATTTTGGTTTTTGAAAGGGGGATTTCCGAATGTATCCTTGACGAGGGTCAAGGTAAGTATAAAATTAAGTACTTTTAGAGTGTTTGGTGAAATTGAACTTTACCATAGTGTTTAAATCCCAAGACAGGAAGATGAGGGTCTTGGACTTAACCTCTATGAGGGGAAAATGGGACACAATTTTTCCGAAAGAGATCTAGAGTCTACTAGAAGCTTTCAATTAAGATATACTAAATTTCAGGTGGTGGTTTGAACTATAACTATGGATTTGATTGGAATTTCTGAAATGTGAATTCCAGATCTCACATGTAAAGTAGTTCCAACTAACACTCGATATCACTATTAGTCCCAATATCGTTATATGGGACGTTTGGGGAAAATTTATATGTCATTCTCTCTAGCATGGAAAACTACGTTCTTAATCACCTTTCTAGACATTGGGCTGTCTTTATATCTAGGTTTGAAAATTTTCAATAGACATATCCAGTGTCATCCTCTTCAGTAAAATCTTGGAGAAGAAACATTGATGTACTAACAACATACTCATATACAAAGACTTTTGTTTCAATAATAGACATTTTCATTGACAAACGTCATACCTTCTTTGTTTTTTTCTTAACCCTAATTGTGGAGATTGTTATTTCACGTTTGTTGTTGGAAGCAAAATCCCTACTTTGAGTTTTCTATTAAATTAAAACTTCCAAATGACATATAGATTCAGTATTACGATTATTTATAAACCTTTAGATCTTGCAATCTAG
>CM035419.1:85965147-85997177 GCA_020310875.1 Ceratopteris richardii | reverse complement strand
AAGAACTTCTGCAAAATCAAAGTGAAAATCATAGAGAAAGACAAGGGCTAAGAGTACGCACACCACTTACCAAGATGTGAGATCTAAACCGAGAGAGAGAGTGTGTGTGCGTAGAGAGAGATCTCTGTGTGTGTGTGTGTGCACAAGACAATGCAGTTCACAATTCGGTTCACACGCGCAAGTTTGATAGAAGACAATCGATACTCGAACACGAGAAAAAATGTTCAGTTTCGCTCTCGGGTTCTCGGTATGTTTAAAACATGCCCTCGGTATGCACATCGGTATGAGCATCGATATGAGTGTCGCTAACTTCCAATAAATTACCGATGCTTATACCGATGCTCATACTGACGTGCATATCGACAAACATACCGATGCTTATACCGATGAGTGCGGGACACACCGAGGATCCATTTTAAACGGTCAAACCGACAGTCACTTGACCGACGGTATCTTTAAGTGGACTTTTCCAATGTTTATACCGACGCCGAGAGTGACCGTCGGTAAAGGTAGCATCGGTATGCCCGTCATATGTTGTAGTGTATAAATATAGAATCATGCATTTAAATCGTCATATATTATCTTATGTATCATTAATTTTAATCCACCTTAATTTTCATATATTGAGAAAAATAATAACAGCTTAATTTCCCTAATTAATTTTTAGTTATGAATTAATATAGAAATGCATTAATATAGAATGTATCAATAATTTAATTGAATTCTATATAAGTATAATTACCTTTCTCTTCTTTTCACAAAACATAATGTTGATATTCATTTAAATTACAAAGAAAACAAAAGGTTGGCATTGATGTCTTACTAGTCTTTAGACATATATTTTGCTCAAGATAACTAATAAGGAAAGGGGTGATCTATTACCTAAATCTTTGCAAAACCATATGAATTTTGTCAAAGAGAACCCAAAAAATGTGTGTTATGTGGACAAGGATGCATTATATTTCTTGGATTTTTGTATGGATCTTTTTGACATGTGGATTTTGACCATAGAGAGATTGTCGATAGCTCAGAGAACAATCACATTGTGTTTTCCAAAACACCATGAAGTGTTTCATGTTATAGCAGATTAGGGTGCATGTCAGAAAACTGATATCTGAATCATAAAAACTTGGAGACAATTTGGAAAATTCTTCCTGATTTGGATGGAAAAAATACCATTATTTTTTATGATGCATTGTATCATGTAATTTGGAATATGCAAGGCCCTTATGTGGTTCTAACAAAACTATGGATGGAATCATCACGAGAGTTGGAAAAAGTTTTGTCCAAAATAATGGTTCCTTGCCTTTATTGATGGATTCGCACAAAGAGTGGGCGTTCTTATACATGAAATAAAATTATAAATCAAACTTCTTGTAGTAGAGAAACATATTTTGTACTTGAACAATATATTAAGAAATGCTATCAATGATTTTCAAATATTTGAAGATCGTCTACTCAATTTTATTGGTGTTCTTAAACACCACATATTCTAAGGATTGTTCAACCAAGTGAACAATTATTGGTGGATTAAATTGCATATATTTGAATTATTGTTCAATTGGATTTCTTTTCAAAGCTCGAAATTACTATGATAGATTTATTCTAAAGTTGTATTGGAACAATTCATTCATGTTTTTAAGTATATTTTTCATATCGTTCAACCAAGTGAACAATTACTATATGTCAAATTGCATATAATCAAGTTATTGCTAAATTACATTACTTTTCTAACCTCTAAATTTATGTGGTTGTTTTTTTATACAATCAAATTTAAATCAACTTATTAGTGTTTTTAAACATCATAATACAAACAAATAAATATGTATTATAGATCAAATTGCATATAATTATTGTTTATATTGAATGGTATTTTTTTTAACTCTAACTTCATATGATGATAGATTTTTTATACACTTAAACTTAAATCAATTTAGTGGTGTTTGTAAAAACCATATTTTGGGATGGTTCAACCAAGTGAACAATGGTTGAATGAAAATTTATTGATAGATCAAATCCCGTATACTTGAGATATTATTGAATTAGATTTTTTTTCTCAACTCTAAATTCATGATATATTTTCTAATATAAATAGGCTTAAGATTGAAATAATGAACTTTACATAACTTATCAAATTTGAAATGTATGTGAATATCACTAAACTATAATATGTAATAATACAAATGAACTTTCAATAGAAAGGTAGATTTAAAATTTATGGAGTAATCAAAGTTCAAACTCTAAAATGCAATTTAGAGCATAATGGAGCTTTTAATATCTCAATGAAATTGAATACAGTGTATGAGTTATAATAGAGTTCAACCTTTTGAATTCAAGTCTAAATTATATTTTTTGTATATTCATATTCTTCTTGGTTCTTTTAAATAAGCTTATCAATCAATGTTACATTTTTTTATTCAAAACTTTAAATATTGTCTAAAGAAGAACATATGCTCAAGATCAGATCTATGTAAGAAGAATACAAGATACAAATTATAAATTAAGACAAATTGTATTGTAAATGGGACTTGAGTAATTCGCAAACTTCGTGAATAGGCCTTTTTGATTGTGTAGCATTAGCGAATTTCTCCTTACTAGGAGATGAGCTCGATTTGACCTTCTAAATAGCTAAGAAAGCTTGATGTGCAACATGCATTATTCACTTTTTCTACCTTGATGGATCTTCTTACAACAAAATAGAGGCAATTCATCAAATGTTAAAGCATTTGTATTGCTTTTCATCATTAATTCAATAGTAGTAGCAAAGCTCTAATATGAATCTACAAGAGCATTAAGAACAATCTACATAAGTTAACCATCTTGAAAGAATTCATCTTCACAACTGATTGCTCCCAATCTTTCATCTTTGCTAAAAATATATATAATCTCCTTCATCAATGTGCTCACACTTCGACACTTTTTAGAACTAAGGAACACAAGCTTCATTTCTTGACTATTATAAAGTTTTTAATGTATCCTAAATATCCTTTCCTCTCTTGCAAGAGTGAATGTGAGGAATAATGGCATGTTTGATAGAAAAGCCTATCAATGCATGTGTTTCACTATTTTTTCCATCCCATTGAAGTTGCTTTGCAATAGTAACTATAGTGCAAACAAGAATTCAGAGATGATCATCTTCAATGCCATTTCCATCACCTTCAATAACTCTATTTATAGGTGTATAGGATGTGTTTCAACACTTTGCACAATAATCCATAAAACGTTTTCTACCAATATATGAGACATCATACATGGCCACAATTTGTGAATAACACCAACAACTTATCCTCAACATCCAATATATGGAATACATCATTGCTTTGTACCAAGTAAGTGAGTAAATACCCTAATGCAATGAAGTGACTATATCTCAAAACACTAAATAAAAACACTCTATCAAGATCTACTAAACATCCACATAACTTTGACGTGCTTATACTAGCGAGCTTAAACCTATATATGTGTTTGGAACAAAAGAATAAAACTTCCTCAATGAAACACTCTATCAAGATCTACTAAACATCTAGCTAACTTTGACGTGCTTATACTAGCGAGCGTAAACCTCTATAATGATGCATTTGGAGGTTGAAACAAGCTTAGATCAAAGTTTTGACACCACATAGTGAAGCTTTTTTTAACTCCTAGTCCCCTTGACTATTCTCACCAATGTTTGAGTGATTCTTAGAGGAGAAGTGTTGATGACTCCCTAGATCAAGCAAAGAAGTAATCTATACCAATTGTTTGAGTTCAAGGTATCCACAAGCAAACAAAGAACACAAGGAAGAACAAGAAGCTTAGAGCACAACATAGTACAAAATGTATTACTAAGTGAATGTGCAAAGATAGTAAGCCATTATGGTCAAAGGCATATATACAATTAAGGGACAAAAAGCCTCCCATAGTGGGAAAAATGTCTGGGCAGTCCTAAGTGTGTTCACACATATCACTAGAAAATTATATGAACATACCACCACACTCTATATAATACTAATTCAAGAGAAAGGAGGTCAATAAAAGAGCGCTTGCACATATAGATAACAACATATAGATTGATACAATGAAGATTGAGCTTCTTCTACTTCTTTTATTACATAAAGAGAATATGAAAGAAGGAACTAGTACAACAATGCAACCAATACATTATATAAACAATATTATATAAATAAAAACCTATTGATCGTGAATGAATAAATTGAAAGAAGAAAATATATCATCACTCTTGATAGATAAATCTTGTAGATCTTAGTAAAGTATGCTTGACAAATATCACTGTAAACACTCTAGATGTGGGACAAATAAAAAGTGCTATGTATCATCCTCAATTATCACACGTTGAGCTTGATATCTCAACAATGAAGTTTGAAGGATAGGAAGGAGTAGGGCATGGGTCTAAGGCCATGGGGAGCATGGGGATTGAGTCTCACTGAAAGTGCTCTACAGTCTTCTAAAAGTTTCATCTAAAGTTAATGTGTCCTGAATTTGGTTCAAAGGGACTTAACTCAGAAGGTGAGTACATGTAATCACTAGTGCACTTGAACGAAAGGTGGTAAATAGTGGTGGCATTACACATGTAAAAGGAACTCCATTTCATTCTCAAGGACACCATTAATATCCAAATCTATATAATAATGTGTTGGGTGGAAATTCATAGTTCATTCTCTCTAGATTGGAGACTAGGTTTTTGAAACATTGGTATCAAATCACGCAGCTTCCATGGTGACCTTGTTGGCTTATCATCTTCTTGAATTTTTCATAGAGATCTTTGATTTCTCACATCTATTTCATGAGGGAAATGAATCTCTCATCATGTCACTCATTAAGAAAGAACAAGGCTTTGTTATTCTTATACTTACGTATTTTGTCCTAAAAAGATGATTACTTTGGATTTCTTTCCTATGTAGATGGAATCATCCATCTCTCTCTTTTCCTTAGAAAGAAGGGCCCCGAATGGGAAGGGTCCCATTGGTGGGAACGTAGCGTATCCAATACGTCCCTAGACCCTTAGCTCTCAGAACATGCACCAACTAGTATTTCTATATTTTCTTTTGAGTTCAACAAGCAGTTGGTGCGTTTCCTCTCGCTCAGAAGAGCTGATAGGCATCATTCTTCTACCCATATCAATATTTGATTACCTTAACTAATAATGCTTTACATATTGTGTTAGCCGAAAGCTATTGAGCCCATTTTGATTTCCTTAGGCATCTCTAGAAGAAAAAACGTGGAATAATATGGAGCATCAAATTTGAACAAAGAACCTCATGCACTAATCCATTATTTCTTGTACACCGATCATATGAACGGAGCACCCCACCCAACATTATGAGACGTGAAGGCACAACTTGAAAGAGGTGAGAAAAAATAAAGAGAGGAGAGAGGATTTTCTCCACATGTAAAGCAAAGGATCATGGGAACAAAGAAGAACAAGATGCAGGAATCATTATCTGATTAAACTTGAGCATGCGAACAAATGATTCTTCCCATAGCATCAAAGCAAAGATGCAAAGGAGATACAAGGATTAGACGTGGCCCATATTAATTAGAAAAATTGAACCGAGAAAGCTCGCTTAAGATTTAATTCTTAATTTCCATTCTTGAAATTGTTTGTCCTTTGTTTGAAAAAAATCAATATGAAGAAATTTGTTGCAAAGCACGAAATCGCTTCCTAATTGCATGAAATCCATCAGGTGAAAGGTATGACGTGGAAGTATCATCTCATATCAGACAATCCATATATGCGAAAAGTCAAAATCATGGTGAATGGCACCTTTACCTACCATTTTAAGGTATTATATGTTGTCTAAAACTTTTTATTTTGTACTTATATTAGTATATGGAGCTTCAAACACAGGCCTGTAGCTTAACTATAAATAAACTTTCTCCAAAAGCTATGTGGGAGGCCTCGAATGTGACATATTTAGTTTTTTTTTCCAATGAGTCACCATCTAGAAACTAGTTAACTTTGGATGCATGCTACTCTTGGCTTTAGTGTAATATCTCAATAATTTTCTATCTTCGTGCATGCATTTTGAAAGGAAATAAAAGTGTCTAGAATTGGAGCTTATATGAACTTTCTTTGCATCAAAACAATTTTTAGCTATCAAGCTTAATCAATTTTGGAGGTAAAATTGCCCACTAAATTGACCGTCTTCTGTGTGATAACACTTGCAAATGTGAAATGTGAGTGTGTGTACGTATCTTAGTTTGTGTAAAACAATAGAATTTATGAAAGAGGCTTAAGAGAAACGTCGAGTTGTTTACTATAGTGAAATTATGACCCAAATTATTGAGAATACAGAGATTATAATAGAATCTTATTTCTTTTATTAGCTTACCAATGGAGTAACCCCATGGAGAAGAGTGTGGAAAATTCTTTCCTTGAATATTTAGCTGTATTATTAGGTGAGCGGAAAAGAGAGAGCCTACCTCGAGCATGGTATTTCGGTGAGGCAATGAGTCCATAAGAGAGGATGGACATGTGTGGGTGCATGCACTGATGCACATGCACCATTTCATCGTTGCTTACATTGTTTACATTGTTTCCACAAATGCACCATCATAGCAACTACTTATGTAGTAAAATTATGTTGCACACATTACAAAGAATACATCCGCTCTCAGCAAAAGGGTTAACAAATAAGAACAAAATTACAGAAAATTATAAAATAGTCTCTTTACTGCAATAAAAAAGTTTTGGAATTATTTCAGGAACGTATAGAGCTTACGTTAAAATATAAAAGTTTTTTTTTCATAAATTAAAAGCTAGACTGTACTGTAATAAGCAATCATCATACCTACAAAGAATACATCCGGTCTCAGCAAAAGGGTTAAGAAATAAGAATAAAATTACAGAAAATTATAAAAGAGTCTCTTTGGTGCAATCAAAAAGTTTTGGAATTATTCGAGGAACGTTTTCAAATATAAGAGTTTTTTTGTTCATAAATTAAAAGCTAGACTGTGTTGTGATAAGCAATCATCATACCCATTTAAAGAAAACGTAAGAAATAATATACTTTAAGCAAAAGTAAAAAATCTTTAAAGACAAGTATGAGTAAACAAAGAGATTTTAGTCAGTATGAAGTCGTTTCTAAGAGATCCACAAAGCAACGGCAGTGGTACTTAATTCTTATGATTGGTGTGACTAGAAAGGGTATCAATTTCATGAGAGATTCTCTAGGTTTGAAGTATGAAAATCATTATTGTATCCTTGCACTTTATTTGAGTGGGTGGGAGATCTCTACAAAAATCCTAGATTAATCCAATCATCTTTATAGATTACGAAAGCGATCTTCTGATAAAGACTAATAGCTTGATCACAATATATTGATCAACATGAAATGTTGAATCCTAGGTTAGGAATGTACAATTTGTTGTGTATGGAAATAATAAAAACCTTAGAAAAGTAGTAAGGTTTTAATTATAGTCTTAAGTAATAGATTCTTTAATAGGTTTAGATCTACAGAAGAGTTTCCAAGACACGTTTTAAAATGTAAAAGGATCTAGAAATATCCTAGGAACTAAAAAGGATCAACTGATGGCAAAGGAATTAATTGTTTAAGTTAACAATAAAATTATTGTTTAAGTTAACAATAAAATTTTACATAAAATATGTTATGAATTTGAGAGATTAAAGAACTATGTTTGAATAATTTATTTCATAGCATAAAATAAAAAAGTTAATTGGAGCAAGGTGTTCTGATGCACATAGGCTCGAGTTATTAGAAATTGACACAATGATCCCTGAAGAACGATTGAGATTTAACAGAAGTCACTTCATCGTGCAATGGATGTGGTCTTAGTGGTATAACACAATAAGTTTTGCATAAACATCAATGTGGTTATGGTGGTATGGGACCTCATACTTAAAGTAGTGAATACTGAAGTTTGAGATCAAATTTTCCACTAAAGTAAGTTGGAGGATCGTGAAATTCATTTAAACTTTTATTTGGAAGACTTGGAGGTGACTTGACAAGGTTGAGGAAAACTTTATTGCCTACATTCTACTACGAGCCTATAACTCGGATTGTACATAGTGGTACTCTAGTTGAGAATGTGGTCATTGGATCGTAATATGAGATGGATCATAGTGCAATCATCTAAGTGACATATTTTGATCAAACATAGTCAAATTTCATTCTCCCAACTAAGGTCAAGTGATTTTTCAGATATTTTTCAAAGTCTTTATGTTAGAGTATCCACGCATTGCTCTAAGTCCATGCACATGGTGCACATAGATGAACCAAGTGTGTCGTTTGTTAGACATAGTTATACACCAACGATGTGCCTTGTTATCACGTTTTTGAATCTATACTTATACTTATAACCATAATTTAAACTAGATTAAGCCTTTGAAGAGAAAAGATACATGCTATGTAGGAAGATCGGGGTAGGGATAAGACAATGCAAAGATTCCCATCTTCTGAGATACAATACAAGAAAGGGTACCCTTCTCCTAAAAGAGGCAAATTAGAGACATGATAACTAGGATCCTCGATTTGGAACATGGGCTCGGGGGAAAAGGTATTACATAGCAATAGATTGGAGCATATTCTTCAAAAGATTTTTTGGTTTTTGAAAGGGGGATTTCCGAATGTATCCTTGACGAGGGTCAAGGTAAGTATAAAATTAAGTACTTTTAGAGTGTTTGGTGAAATTGAACTTTACCATAGTGTTTAAATCCCAAAGACAGGAAGATGAGGTCTTGGACTTAACCTCTATGAGGGGAAAATGGACACAATTTTTCCGAAAGAGATCTAGAGTCTACTAGAAGCTTTCAATTAAGATATACTAAATTCAGGTGGTGGTTTGAACTATAACTAGTGGATTTGATTGGAATTTCTGAAATGTGAATTCCAGATCTCACATGTAAAAGTAGTTCCAACTAACACTCGATATCACTATTAGTCCCAATATCGTTATAATGGGACGTTTGGGGAAAATTTATATGTCATTCTCTCTAGCATGGAAACTACGTTCTTTAACATCACCTTTCTAGACATTGGGCTGTCTTTATATCTAGGTTTGAAAATTTTCAATAGACATATCCAGTGTCATCCTCTTCAGTAAAATCTTGGAGAAGAAACATTGATGTACTAACAACATACTCATATACAAAGACTTTTTTGTTTCAATAATAGACATTTTCATTGACAAACGTCATACCTTCTTTGTTTTTTTCTTAACCCTAATTGTGGAGATTGTTATTTCACGTTTGTTGTTGGAAGCAAAATCCCTACTTTGAGTTTTCTATTAAATTAAAACTTCCAAAATGAACATATAGATTCAGTATTACGATTATTTATAAACCTTTAGATCTTGCAATCTAGGAGATCACAAAGCATGGCCATAACTCCTTTGGGATTTCTAGAGATTGGAAGAGATCAAAATCTTAATAACTAAAGCGAGATCAAAATCGTTTTGATTTAGGACTAAAAAGATCATCATTAAATGTACTAGAAATGATTTAAAATAGACTCTAGCTCCCATTTAGTATGAAGGAGTTTTTAACCTCCAATTATTTTTAGAGATAGACAAAAACGATTGGGATGAGGGACGGGCAAGAGGGGAATTTGGTTGCAGACCTAGTCTTCTAGTCATGCTCCAAAGATTGAAATTAAGAAGACATAGGCACTTTCGGTGTCTCCCTCATTTCCTAGTTCAAAGGGTTTAGGCCAACTCCACATTTGAGAGAAAGGGAGCGAGAGGTAGGGAGAGAGAAGGGGAGAGAGAGAGAGAGGGAGAGAGAGAGATAGAGAGAGAGAGAGAGAGAGAAAGAGAGAGAGAGAGAGAAAGAGAGAGAGAGAGAGAGAGAGAGAGAGAGAGAGAGAGAATGAGAGAGAGAGAGAGAGGGAGTAAAACGCCTTTAAATGTTTGAGAGAACCCATTATGATGGCCATTTAAATGCACACTTGGACCTTTAGGGAGGGCATCTACAAGATCTTTGATTTTATGGATGGTGAGAGCGCCATTGAGCCATTGTTATCTATCCTACAAGACCTTCCCTCATCTGACATTAGAGATGAGGGCCATGTATTCACATCTCCTGAGGAAGAGCTCAGTAGATACCTTGAACAACTCCAAGAAGTGACTAATGATTAGGTCATTTTTATCTAGTTTGCAAAGCTTTCAACACCATTGTTATTGATTACTATAGGGATGAATTATTTGAATTGTTTCTTTTTCAAAAGTATGCATAGGACTTTGGAGGATTTTTTCTCTTCATATCAAGACATACTCTTCATGTTGAGAAAACCCTTACGCAAGTGAGCTTTTCCTTTTTTAACTTCAATCTATAGAGAAACTAACCTTCTACAAATATGCCCACTTTTTGTTTTTTGATACACTAGATATCCTTGTTTTACACAAAATAGTTTGGATTCTTTTGACCTTAAGGTGGAGGATGAATGTTGAAGGCGTTGTACAAAAAAAGTGTGATTTCTTGTGGTACTCAGGGGATGGAAAACATTGAAAGATAAGCAAGGAACTACGCCTCCTCACCACCCTTGACTTACACTTTCAATACTAGTGAAAAAGAAAGTCTCAAGGGCATCCCAAGTCTCTTCAGATGTCTTGCATTCTCTAATATGTGGTAGTAGAAAGTTAGAGATAGACTTTAGTATGTACGACCTTGCCTGAGCATCCCTTGCACACCAAAGTATGAGCTTCTTTGTCTCCTCTTGTGTAGGTCCTCCTTTGGATCTTGGAATAGGCATAGCTTTATCACCTACCACAATTCCATAAAGATTTATACCTTGCAAGTAAGCATCCATTCTGATTTGCCAAGCTACATACTTTTGTTTATCAAGCTTCTTGATCATTGAGGGAAAGGCTTCACCCATCTTAATCTAGCTCTGATACCATTGAAAGAACTTGGAGAAGCTGATAGGAGGTAGAAACGTGAGTTGCAAAACCACAAAGTTCAGTCTCTTGATATATTTAGGTAGTGATGTGTGTGAACACACTAGGACCGCCGGGGCACTTTTTTCCCTCTTTAGGAGGTTTTTTTCCCCCGGCTTGTATATACGCCTATTGCCCTAATGGGCTACTTATCTTTGTACATTCTCTAGTAATACATTCAGTATTGTGTGTTGTGCTCCAAGCTTCTTCTGCTTCCTTGTGTTGTTCACGTGCTTCCGTAGACGTCTAACTCCAACAATTGGTATCAGAGCAGGTCCTCGCTTCATCTAGGGCGCCGTCGACACTCCTCCGTTTGCAGTCTCAGAATCGCACGAATTTTGGTGAGCATACTCAGCGTGTTTCCGAGATCAAAACATCTTAGCTCTATGGTGCTGAAATCGCGATCTGAGCTCATTTTGGCCTCCGAACGCACTATCGCAGCGCTTGTGCAAGCTATTTTGTCTTTTTGTGCCAAAGGTATATACCAGTTTCTATTCGCGAGTTTAAGCGTCTCGAAGTCTGCTAGAGGTCTAGCAAAACTCGTCTGGGCAGTTCTGTTCAAATTTTTGAGATACAGTCAATTTTCTGCATCAAGGTATTTTAGTCACCGGCCATGGCTGAAAGCAGTGATGTATTCCGTATGTTGGCTGTTGAGGATAAGTTGGATGGTACCAACTACCCATTATGGGATTATATGATGCGACATGTATTGGTTGCAATAGGATTATGGAACAATGTGCAGGGTGTTGAAAGACGTCTTGTTACACCTGTAACAACAGGTACTGCAAATACAGGTGCTGGAGCTGATGAAGATGGTGTCGAAGATGATATTCCGCAGATTCCTGCTCGTGCTGCTGTTTCTATTGCACCTACTGCAGAGCAAATTTGTTGGGATGTCAGAGATGCTCAAGCACATGCATTGATAGCTTTGTCTGTCAAACGGGCTATTATTCCTCACATTCGCTCTTGCAAAACAGCAAAGGATGCTTGGGATACACTTACCACTTTGTACCAAGCTAGGAATGAGGCTTGTGTTGCTTACCTCCGAAAACAGTTTGAGAGTGAGCACATGAATGAAGGTGATTCTATGGACAGTTTTCTCACAAAGATCAAAGACCTGAAGGAACAATTGATTTCTGCTGATGAGGTTATACCAGATAGCTCACTTGTGCAGACCGTTCTGAATGGTCTTCCTGATTCATATTAGAGTTTTTCCTCTACTCTTCGATTGATGATGAAAGGCAATCCAAATGCCTTGTCATTTGAGGAGTTAGTCTCTGTTCTGTTGCAGGAAGATCAGTCCAGGCAGAACAGGTCCATTATGCGTGTTGCAGATCAAGCTTTCCTGGCTAGTCAGAAGGGCAAAGGAAAATGGAGCTCTTCTATTAGTAAGCAAAAATTGGCAAATGTTGCACAATCGAAGAACCAGGATAAAGATGAGAAGAAATCAGAGAAGAAGAAGTTGTTTTGCAAGTACTGTAAAGGAAATGATCATATCATAAAGAACTGTCCAAAACCGGCTACAAAAGAGGCAAAGAAGAAAGAGGTTGGAATGGTTGTTGTAGAGGCCTCTCCACGAAAAATAGAGTCTACAAATGTTGTGCAGGAAGAAGAATGGGTGTTTACTACTGTCTGCAGTTTTGACCCATCTTCTCATGAGCAGTGCATGTCTGTAGTAGAACTAGATGTTTGGTATTTTGATAGTGGGAAGACCAAACATATTACCTCGCAGCGTAGTTTCTTCTCTTCACTCGAGCCTGCCCCTACAGGGAATATTGTTACATGCGCCAACAACTCCTCTTATCCTGTTATGGGAGTTGGTAAGATCATTTTGACTACTGCTGATGGTAGTTTTTTCACTTTGTTAGATGCTCTATTTGTGCTAGGGATAAAAAAGAACTTGTTATCAGTTTCTGCATTAGCCAAGATTGGCTTGGTTGTGAAATTTGTTGATGACAGGTGTACAGTTCATGATCTGTCAAATGGCAATGTGATTATTGCTTCTGGCATTTTATGTCGTGGGCTGTATAAGCTCATAGACTATAAAAGATCTGTAAATGATTTGGCATGTGTAGTAAATGATTCTCAGGCTATGTCAGATGCAAAGCTTTGGCATGCACGCTTTGGTCATCTGAATTTTTCTAGTTTGTTATGCCTGTAGAAATCTGAAATGATGTCCTCATTGCCCAAACTTGAGGCACCTGGAAAACATGTTTGTGAAGGCTGTATTTTGGGCAAAATGCAGCATTCATCCTTTCCAAAAGATGGTTCAATTCGGGCTACTCAGAAATTGCAGCTTGTACATAGTGATGTTTGTGGTCCTATGCAAACACCTTCTTTTGGAAATTACCTTTACTTCGTGACTTTCATTGATGACTTTTCCAGGCATGCATGGGTATATCCACTCAAAGCAAAGTCCAAAGTGTTCATGTGCTTTAAACAGTTTTTGGTTTTGGCTGAAAATCTGTCAGCATGTATGTGTTCTGATTTTAATGCATTTCTGGCTGAACGTGGGATAAAACACCAGTGTACAGTGCCGTATACACCTCAATTGAATGGAGTTGCTGAACGAAAGAACAGGTGACTCATGGAGATGGCGAGGTGCATAGTTAAGAGTCAGGCTTTACCACATAGTTTCTGGCTTGAGGCTGTCATGTGTGCAGCATATGTACTGAACAGGTGTCCCACTAAAGCGCTGCAGTCTATCACTCCATATGAGGCTTGGCATGACCGTAAGCCATCTGTTGCTCATCTGCGTGTTTTTGGTTGTTTAGCATATGCACTAGTGCGTGAACAACATCGCAGAAAATTGGATGATAAAGCAGTAAAATGTATTTTTGTTGGGTACAGTTCTGAAAGTAAAGGCTATCGTGTGTATCATCCACAGACAAAACGCATTCTGGTTAGCCGTGATGTTGTTTTTGTGGAAGATGCAATTCAGCCATTGCTTTCATGTACTAAGGAGACATCTATGAGCTCCAAAGACATGTATGATACTTTGATGCCTCTTTTTACAAGTGGACAGTCTAGTCCTAGTCCTAATGAGGCAACTTCGCAGCCTTTGCAGGCTTCATATGATGATGCAGATCATTCCATTTTTTATGGAGATTTACATGATGCACTTGTTGATGAGAGAGGTGATATTGATCAGGCAAAAACTATGCCAAAATGGCTGGTGCAGACTTTGCGTGACAGCAAATTAGCTGCACCTTTGTTATATCATACTCGTTGAGGCTCTCATAGTGCCTCCTTTGCATCAAATTGCTATGCTATGGTTGCGTCTAGTCTCTGTGATGAGAATGAGCCTGTTTCTTTTGATGAAGCACAAAATTCAGAAAATTGGATGGCTGCTATGCGATCTGAATATGATGCTATAATGAAGAATGGTACATGGTCTTTATGTGACTTGCCTCCTGGCATGAAGGCCATTTGCACTAAGTGGGTATACAAGCTGAAGCGTAAACCTGATGGTACAGTTGACAAGTATAAGGCTAGCGTTGTTGCAAAGGGTTATGTGCAGGAAAGAGGCATTGATTTTGATGAGACCTTTGCACCTACATGCCATATGACTTCTGTTCGGAGCATTTTTGCACTTGCAGCCCATCATGGTTGGAATGTAAGCAATTGAACATTAAAACAACATTTGTGAATGGTGACTTGCGTGAAGAAGTGTATGTTTTTCATCCCCGTGGCTTTGTGCAGAAAGGGCATGAAAACCAGGTGTGCAGGTTAAAGAAGGCGTTATATGGTTTAAAGCAAGCACCACGTGCTTGGTATGAGAAGATAAATGCCTATTTGATTGCACATGGTTTTGAGAATAGTCCAACTGAAAGCACCTTATATGTTAAGCGTGCTAATGATGTGCTTCTGATCATTGTTGTCTATGTTGATGACATGCTGCTCACTAGTCCTATTGAGATGCATATTGTTGATTTTAAGGCTAATTTGCATGGCTCATTTGAGATGTCTGATTTGGGGCATTTGCATCACTATTTGGGCATTCAGTTTATGCACGTTGATGGTGGAATGGCTTTGTGTCAAACGAAATATATTGACACATTATTGTAGCATTTTGGCCTTGAAGACTATAAGCCTATTGCCACTCCTATGGAGACAGGTTTACAATTGAGTCTTCATGATGCTGGAGATGCATTTGATGTTGTTCTCTATCAGCAGGCTGTTGGATGCTTGATTTACTTATGCATTACTCCACCAGATATTCAGTTTGCTGTCTCATAGATGAGCAGGTTTATGCATTGCCTAGGAGTCACGCATATTTCTCACTCAGATTGGGCTGGTTGCTATGACACTCGTGTGTCCACCAGTGGTTTTTGCTTCATGCTTGGTAGCTCAATATCTTGGTTGATCAAGAAGCAGCTTATTGTGGCCACTTCGAGTTGTGAGGTTGAGTATAGGGCAGCTTTCACAGCGACTGTTGAGTGTGTGTGGCTCAGACACCTTATGGCTGATTTGGGGGTTGGCAAGTGTTCTGCCACCACCATCTTCACTGACAGTCACAGCGCATTGGCAATTGCGAGGAACCCTGTGTTCCATGCTCGCACTAAGCACATTGAGGTGCATTATCACTATGTCAGGGAGAGGTTCTCTGCTGGGGAGATCAACTTGGCATATGTGCCCACGCAGGAGAACATTGCAAACCTTTTCACGAAGGCTCTGCCTAGGGAGAAGTTTGAATCTTTCGACAAAGCTTTGGGCTTACTTCCTTTTGTCGAGTGATTTCCACATAGCTTGGCACTTCCTTATACATGAGTGCCAGCTCCTTCTTCACCGCATCACACTAGGACCGCCGGGGCACTTTTTTCCCTCTTTAGGAGGTTTTTTCCCCCCGCTTGTATATACGCCTATTGCCCTAATGGGCTACTTATCTTTGTACATTCTCTAGTAATACATTCTGTATTGTGTGTTGTGCTCCAAGCTTCTTCTTCTTCCTTGTGCTGTTCATGTGCTTCCGTAGACGTCTAACTCCAACACAATCGAGCCAATCAGCCCAAGACCATCCCTTGAGTTTATGGTGACTCAAATAGAGCTTATCGGCATGTGATAAGTGCAATAAAATTCTCTATGTACTTTGGAGAATCAAGGAGAAAGAGCCAATACAGAGCAAATAGGTTTGTGCATTGACTAGCTGAAAAAACTTGCTATCTTTGGATAAGACAATCAACTTCAAATGCTCATAGAGACCAGCGTGATTACAATTACAAAAAATCCTTTTGGAGAGGTGATACACATAGGATTAAGTGTATATAATGCACAAGAGTACAAGTAATACGCAAAATATGCTTTTGGAATGACCCAAACACTCAACAATGGTACCTCCTATTTTTTAGGAATGTGGAGAGATTGATCGGAGACATAAAAACTATGATTTCTCCCAATCCACTAAACCAAATTCTTTGCAAATACATATACATAAATGGAACACTAATAACTTTCCAATGCATTGTCCCTCATCCAATTTCAAACTCATTAGGTGGAGCAATAGCCTCTACAAGCTTACTATTGTTAAAGAGAATGATGCTAAAAAATGAAGGAACAAGACAATGATGGTCACAAGTGTATGTATATTGATTCCATGTAATGTACAAGTGATTTGAAGTTTTTATATAGAATATTGAAGTGCTCCATGACTTCAACAATTGGATTTTGAAGTCAAATGAACGTGGTAAAGGTTGATGGAGGAAATCAATTCACTTTCCTATAGTCTAGGAAAAGTGAAGAGCTAGTTTGTTCTACTTTCAGGACATTGATTGATTGATTGATTGACTGAAACTCAACCACCTTAAATTTGTGGGATGTGGGATTTGGTTTTCTACTTTTAGATGTGTAAATCTCAAGGCCTTTACAATGGTAAAAGATTCATGGAAAACCTTTTTAAAAAAATACAATAAATGAGCATAAGTAAGAGAACTCTCCAAACAGATATTCCCTCGACGTAATCCAAGCGATAGCTTTTGATGTAGATCAAATCAACCTCAGGCATAGTCTAAGCTTGATGTTCCAACAAGAATACATATTTCACTAATGAATAGATATTTGTAGTATAGCCTTGGGAAACTTGATACGCCATTTCCCAAAGTACAATAAAAAAAGGAGTTGTGGGTTGTGTGTGCTCAAGCTCCATTTGAGAATCATAAAATAGTTAAGTGGTTGTTCTTACAAAGAAATATTCCAAATGTTATCCAAAGGCATCATTTAGGAGAATTATCGAATGTTAACCACTCTGGAAAGTCTAAAATTGAGTGGAGACTTAAAGACTCTAAAATGCATGTTTGATATAAGCGGGGTTGCAAATTATAAGTAGCCTTTTTTGTATTGCATGCAATGTCCAAGTATAGGAGGGTGGATTTCTAGAACTCACGTTGGGGAAATTCCTTGCAGACAAATTGTTAGTCTACATAATTACTCATCTTTTACCATGATTTGGAATCCCATACTTCCTATAGAATTAACTAATGTACACATATGTACATTGCATGCAAAAGTTAAGCATCATTGAGAATTTGGTTTTTCACTTGGATTATGCATATTCCATTAAGTGTACAACTCTTGAAGATGAATGCATAAGAAAATGTGAATCTTTACTTTTAGAAATGGGACATCATGGTGGTGATGTTCATCTAAGAAAAGACCCAAAGCTTTCACAAAATATAGGAGATGTATTGAAAAATGTGTCAATGGGAGGTGCAAAAGCAAGAAGATTATTCAGCAACAACAATGGAAAACATCTAAATGCAATGTGGAATTGTTGGAAAACATTTTGCAACGTAGCAAAAAATGTAGAAAGCAATCAAGAAATACCAAAAAAAAGGACTAGATGTGTGGGTTCAGAAGGGAAATCATAGAGCTTCTAGAAACCATCATAGGGGCTTGGAGTCTCAAAGACATAACTTCCTACTTGGTGAGCTTCAAAGATATTATTAAGTCCATCCTTATTTTTGAAATAAACATCTCATGATATCTACTTATGTCCCTACAACATATTCTTCTTTTCGATGGTGCATTCCTTGTGAAAAAGGGAACACCTGCCATGTGGAACATTCAAGGCATGAAAAAGTCTCATTAATCAAGAACAAGCTTCTTCTAATGCACAAGGCAAGGAGGAGTCACAAAAAGTAATCTACTCAAAGAGCTTTTTGTTTGGTTCGTTAGAAGAAAATTACAAAGGAGCATATGCTGTATATTATCACCTGATAAACTATAAAGATTATGTCATTAAAGCCTCACCACATATCAACTCCTTTTGGGAAACATGGATTAAATAAAAAAGAAAGATTGACATTTCATTTCATTCCTCTTATAGTGAGCAATACTTTGTACATCTGAGACATGTACCACCAATACCTAACTTGAATAATAGAGGAAATAACCAGCTCTAGAAGCATTGAACCCTAGAGCATAGCCAAATATCCTCAATGTTGTCGTTCTTGCAAGAAGTAACACCCTATATTCATTAAATGGAAATCACGGAAAGCCGATATATTTAGATAGGGTCTTTATAGAGAATAATGAGGGTCCTCAATATAGTGCTTAGGTACAACCCAAAATAAATCTAGATTCAACTATGGAAGATAGTGAACAACTGAATATATATCCGCTTTTGGTTTTCCATTTTTCTCAAAGGGTTTCCTTGTGCCCCTCCCTCTAGCAAGATGGTTGTTATCATCTAATATAGATAACTGCAAGATAGTTATTATCATCTAAAAGAATGTCAAAGAAAGATGAGATAGAGAGAGAGAACAACAACTTTTGGATTATGAAACAACACTGAGTCATGAATGAAAAAAGAAAGAAACAAAGCAATCATTGAAACCAATGTAGGATGTTACCAATTCATGTGAGGAGGTTTATTAGAAAATCTTGGATGGAACTAATGTCTTGAATCAGTTGTATATCGAAATCATTACAAATGAAGGGAAAGTTATTTTGCATATATCTAATATCAACATGCATGAATGTTGAGTGATAAGGGTCTCAAATACGTAGCGACCAAAAAAATCATGGTCTTGTCCCATAGATGATCATTAACATTATTTATAGACGTAAATTTTCCTATATCAAATGTCAACATCTAAGAATGATGAGGAATCTAGTATTGTACGAGGAGCAACCCAAATAACTCATGATACTGAGTAAATTTAAGACAAGACCAATCCAAGCGAATAGGCTCATCAGAAAGTCTTTGATGGGCCTAACAAATGAGTATCCTCCACCAAACAACAGAATTCCTAGATCTTTATGTAGATAGTCAAAATCTTAATCATCAAGTCTTAGCTTGTCTTAGGGTACTCTCTCAAAGTAGCTTGAAACAACTTTGGACCAATCTTTAAATGCATCATTCGACAACCTCAAGTCCAGGCTCAAAAATTCATCTTTATTCTTCTTCCTTCTCATTTATAAAGTTCCTTGCAACTTCTTTAGATTTAGCTATTGTAGCAAGGCAATAGCCTTCTCTTAGATTGAAGAGCTCTTGAGTGCAATACAGAGGAAAGTCCATCCTAGAGATAAAGTACTATGGAAGGTTTTGGGATAAGAAGTGATTTCTGTTTAGATCTTTACATCTTCTATTAGCTCTCTTATAGTTATTCTCCTCCGGATCCAAACTAGCCATCTGATACAATATGGACATTTTAGAACATTTGTGTTTTTTTATTAAACCTAAAAAGCATACTCCTAAAGACTTAAACCTGAAATACTAAAACCTAAATACTTAAACACATAAAAAAACCTAAAACCCTAATCCTAAAACCTTAATCTATATAATTATCCTATTTTATCTATATATTCAGATTTTTTTCTTAATTAATCCTATTTTTATATATTTAATTATATATATTTAATTAAAATATTTAAGAGAGTAGTTCTTTTTATATTTATTTATATATATAATTATCCTATATCTATATCTATATATATATATATATATATATATATATATATATATATATATATATATATATATATATATATATATATATATATATATATATATATATATTCTCAAATTTTTTCCTTAATTTTTTCTATATTTTCTCTTTATATAAATTTAATTGAGTTATATGTTTGCCAAAACCCCAAAACCCTAATCTTAAAGATCTAGACCTAAAATATGTATATTTTTGTAAGCATGTGTATATACATGTATATATGTATTATATGTGTATGTGTATGTGTGTATATATGTTATGTAGGTGTTAAAACCCTAAAACCCTAATTAGAAAGACCTAGAGCTAAAACATGTATATATGTGTATGCATGTGTATAAATATGTGTATGTGTATATATATATATATATATATATATATGTGTATATAAATAGGTGTATAAGGTATGTGTGTATGTGTATGTATATTTACTCGAATTAAAATGATTAAAATTAAACCTATTTTCATATATTTAATCTTATATATTAAATTTATTTATTTAAAACACTAGTTCTAATCATATTTATTTATCTATATAATTATCCTTACATATATATATATATATATATATATATATATATATATATATATATATATATATATATATATATTTATATTTATATTCAGATTTTTTTCTTAATTAATCCTACTTTTATATATTTACTTATACATATTTAATTATATATATTTAATTAAATTATTTAAAACACTACTTTTTTTATATTTATTTATCTATATAACTATCCTATTTTTTTATATATATTTATTTATATATTCATATATTTTCCTTAATTTTTTTCTACATTTTCTCTTTATATAAATCGAATTGAGTTATATGTATGCCTTAACCCTAAAAACCTAATCTTAAAGATTTAGACCTAAACTATGTATATTCCTATATGCATGTGTATGTATATGTATATACGTATTATATCTCTATGTGTATGTGTGTATATATGTTATGTAGGTGTTAAAACCCTAAAACCCTAATAAAAAAGACCTAGACCTAAAACATGTATATATGCGTATGCATGTGTATAAATATGTGTATGTGTATATATATGTGTATGTAAATATGTGTATAAGTATATGTGTGTATGTGTATGTGTATGTGTATGTATATTTACTCCGATTAAGATGATTTATATATTCAGATTTTTTTCTTAATTAATCCTACTTTTATATATTTAATTATATATACTTAATTAAATTATTTAAAAAAATTAGTTCTTTTTATATTTATTTATCTATATAACTATCCTATTTTATATATATTTATTTATATATTCATTTCCTTAATTTGTCTCTACATTTTCTCTTTATATAAATTTAATTGACTTATATGTATGCCTAAACCCTAAAACCCTAATCTTAAAGATCTATACCTAAAATCTGTATAATTATGTATGCATGTGTATATACATGTATATATGTATTATATGTGTATGTGTGTATATATGTTATGTAGGTGTTAAAACCCTAATCAGAAAGACCTAGACCTAAAACATGTATATATGCGTATGCATGTGTATAAATATGTGTATGTGTATATATATGTGTATATAAATATGTGTATAAGTATACGTGTGTATGTGTATGTGTATGTGTATGTGTATGTATATTTACTCTGATTGAGATGATTTATATATTCAGATTTTTTTCTTAATTAATCCTAATTTTATATACTTAATTATATATACTTAATTAAATTATTTAAAAAAATTAGTTCTTTTTATATTTATTTATCTATATAACTATCCTATTTTATATATATTTATTTATATATTCATTTCCTTAATTTGTCTCTACATTTACTCTTTATATAAATTTAATTGACTTATATGTATGCCGAAACCCTAAAACCCTAATCTTAAAAATTTATACCTAAAATCTGTATAATTCTGTATGCATGTGTATATGCATGTATATATTTATTATATGTGTATGTGTATGTGTGTATATATGCTATGTAGGTGTTAAAACCCTAAAACCCTAATAAAAAAGACCTAGACCTAAAACATGTATATATGTGTATGCATGTGTATAACTATGTGTATGTGTATATAAATAGGTGTATAAGTATATGTGTGTATGTGTATGTGTATTTTATGTATATTTACTTTGATTAAAATGATTAAAATTAAACCTATTTTTATATATTTAATCTTATATATTAAATTTATTTATTTAAAACACTAGTTCTAATCATATTTATTTATCTATATAATTATCGTATTTTATATATATATTTATTTATATATTCAGATTTTTTTCTTAATTAATCCATTTTTTATATATTTAATTATATATATATTTAATTAGATTATTTAAAACACTAGTTCTTTTTATATTTATTTATCTTTATAACTATCCTAATATATATATATATATATATATTTTCAGATTTTTTCCTGAATAGTTTTCTCCATTTTCTCTTTATGTAAATTTAATTGAGTTATATGTATGCCTAAACCCTAAAAACCTAATCTTAAAGATCTAGACCTAAAATATGTATAATTTTGTATGGATGTGTATATATATGTATATATGTATTATATGTGTATGTGTATGTGTGTATATATGTTATGTAGGCATTAAAACCCTAAAATCCTAATCAAAAAGACCTAAACCCTAAAACCCTAATCTTAAATATCTAGACCTAAAATATGTATATTTCTGTATGCATGTGTATATACATGTATATATGTATTATATGTGTATGTGTATGTGTGCATATATGTTATGCATATGTAAAAACCATAAAACCCTAATTGGAAAGACCTAGACCTAAAACATGTGTGTATGTGTATGCATGTGTATATATATGTGTATGTATATATATATATATATATATATATATATATATATATATATATATATATATATATATATATATATATATATATATATATATATATATATATATATATATATGTATATGTATATGTGTATGTATGTGTAAATAGCCTAAAACCCCTAAGTATGTATGTATGCATGTGTGTGCATGCATTCATGTGTGTGTGTGCATGCATGTGTGTATGTATGTGTGTGTGTTGGTGTGAGTGTATGCATGCATGTGTGTATATGTGTGTGTATGTATGCATGCATGTATGTATGTATGCATGTGTGTATATATGTGTGTGTATGTATGCATGTGTATGCATGTGTGTATATGTGTGTATGTATGTGTGTGTATGCATGTGTGTATATGTGTGTATGTATGCATGTGTGTACATATGTGTGTTTATGTATGCATGTGTGTACATGTGTGTGTGTATGTATGCATGTGTGTATATGTGTATGTGTGTGTATATATGCATGCATGTGTGTATGTGTATATGTGTGTATGCATGCATGTGTGTATATGTGTGTGTATGTATGCATGAATTTGTGTATATGTGTGTATGTATGTGTGTGTGTATGTATGTGTGTATGTATGTGTGTAATGTGTGTGTGTATGTATGTGTGTATGCATGTGTGTGTGTATGTGTATGTATGCATGTAAATATATCTGTGTGTATGTATGTGTGTATGCATGTGCGTGTGTATGTATGCATGTGTCTATATTTGTATGTGTGTGTATGCATGCATGTGTGTATATGTGTGTGTATGTAAGCATGCATGTGTGTACATGTATGTGTGTATGTATGCATGTGTAGATGTGTGTGTGTATGTGTGTGTGTATGTATGCTCTATTGTCCTATCTCTATCTTCCTCTCTTTCATCTCTCTTTATCACTCACTCTCTCTCTCTTTATCTCTCACTCTCTCTCTTTATCTCTCTATCTCTCTTTTTTTATCTCTCTTTCTCTCTCTCTCTCTCTATCTATCTCTCTCTCTCTTTCCCTCTCAATCTCTCTCTCTCATCTCTCTCTCTCTCTCTCTATTTCTCTCTCTATCAATAGAGAATAAAACAATCACTTACAAGTATGTCCCTCTTTTGGATCGTTGTCTTCAAAGCGTAATATATGTCGTCTATCGTCAAATTCCAAACACTTGACGCCAAAGAACTTCTGCAAAATCAAAGTGAAAATCATAGAGAAAGACAAGGGCTAAGAGTACGCACACCACTTACCAAGATGTGAGATCTAAACCGAGAGAGAGTGTGTGTGCGTAGAGAGACATCTCTGTGTGTGTGTGCACAAGACAATGCAGTTCACAATTCGGTTCACACGCGCAAGTTTGATAGAAGACAATCGATACTCAAACACGAGAAAAAATGTTCAGTTTCGCTCTCGGGTTCTCGGTATGTTTAAAACATGCCCTCGGTATGCACATCGGTATGAGCATCGATATGAGTGTCGCTAACTTCCAATAAATTACCGATGCTTATACCGATGCTCATACTGACGTGCATATCGACAAACATACCGATGCTTATACCGATGAGTGCGGGACACACCGAGGATCCATTTTAAACGGTCAAACCGACAGTCACTTGACCGACGGTATCTTTAAGTGGACTTTTCCAATGTTTATACCGACGCCGAGAGTGACCGTCGGTATAGGTAGCATCGGTATGCCCGTCATATGTTGTAGTGTATAAATATAGAATCATGCATTTAAATCGTCATATATTATCTTATGTATCATTAATTTTAATCCACCTTAATTTTCATATATTGAGAAAAATAATAACAGCTTAATTTCCCTAATTAATTTGTAGTTATGAATTAATATAGAAATGCATTAATATAGAATGTATCAATAATTTAATTGAATTCTATATAAATATAAATACCTTTCTCTTCTTTTCACAAAACATAATGTTGATATTCATTTAAATTACAAAGAAAACAAAAGGTTGGCATTGATGTCTTACTAGTCTTTAGACATATATTTTGCTCAAGATAACTAATAAGGAAAGGGGTGATCTATTACCTAAATCTTTGCAAAACCATATGAATTTTGTCAAAGAGAACCCAAAAAATGTGTGTTATGTGGACAAGGATGCATTATATTTCTTGGATTTTTGTATGGATCTTTTTGACATGTGGATTTTGACCATAGAGAGATTGTCGATAGCTTAGAGAACACTCACATTGTGTTTTCCAAAACACCATGAAGTGTTTCATGTTATAGCAGATTAGGGTGCATGTCAGAAAACTCATATCTGAATCATAAAAACTTGGAGACAATTTGGAAAATTCTTCCTGATTTGGATGGAAAAAATACCATTATTTTTTATAATGCATTGTATCATGTAATTTGGAATATGCAAGGCCCTTATGTGGTTCTAACAAAACTATGGATGGAATCATCACGAGAGTTGGAAAAAGTTTTGTCCAAAATAATGGTTCCTTGCCTTTATTGATGGATTCGCACAAAGAGTGGGCGTTCTTATACATGAAATAAAATTATAAATCAAACTTCTTGTAGTAGAGAAACATATTTTGTACTTGAACAATATATTAAGAAATGCTATCAATGATTTTCAAATATTTGAAGATCGTCTACTCAATTTTATTGGTGTTCTTAAACACCACATATTCTAAGGATTGTTCAACCAAGTGAACAATTATTGGTGGATTAAATTGCATATATTTGAATTATTGTTCAATTGGATTTCTTTTCAAAGCTGGAAATTACTATGATAGATTTATTCTAAAGTTATATTGGAACAATTCATTCATGTTTTTAAGTATATTTTTCATATCGTTCAACCAAGTGAACAATTACTATATGTCAAATTGCATATAATCAAGTTATTGCTAAATTACATTACTTTTCTAACCTCTAAATTTATGTGGTTGTTTTTTTATACAATCAAATTTAAATCAACTTATTAGTGTTTTTAAACATCATAATACAAACAAATAAATATGTATTATAGATCAAATTGCATATAATTATTGTTTATATTGAATGGTATTTTTTTTAACTCTAACTTCATATGATGATAGATTTTTTATACACTTAAACTTAAATCAATTTAGTGGTGTTTGTAAAAACCATATTTTGGGATGGTTCAACCAAGTGAACAAGGGTTGAATGAACATTTATTGATAGATCAAATCCCGTATACTTGAGATATTATTGAATTAGATTTTTTTTCTCAACTCTAAATTCATGATATATTTTCTAATATAAATAGGCTTAAGATTGAAATAATGCACTTTACATAACTTATCAAATTTGAAATGTATGTGAATATCACTAAACTATAATATGTAATAATACAAATGAACTTTCAATAGAAAGGTAGATTTAAAATTTATGGAGTAATCAAAGTTCAAACTCTAAAATGCAATTTGGAGCATAATGGAGCTTTTAATATCTCAATGAAAATTGAATACAGTGTATGAGTTATAATAGAGTTCAACCTTTTGAATTCAAGTCTAAATTATATTTTTTGTATATTCATATTCTTCTTGGTTCTTTTAAATAAGCTTATCAATCAATGTTACATTTTTTTATTCAAAACTTTAAATATTGTCTAAAAAAGAACATATGCTCAAGATCAGATCTATGTAAGAAGAATACAAGATACAAATTATAAATTAAGACAAATTGTACTGTAAATGGGACTTGAGTAATTCGCAAACTTCGTGAATAGGCCTTTTTGATTGTGTAGCATTAGCGAATTTCTCCTTACTAGGAGATGAGCTCGATTTGACCTTCTAAATAGCTAAGAAAGCTTGATGTGCAACATGCATTATTCACTTTTTCTACCTTGATGGATCTTCTTACAACAAAATAGAGGCAATTCATCAAATGTTAAAGCATTTGTATTGCTTTTCATCATTAATTCAATAGTAGTAGCAAAGCTCTAATATGAATCTACAAGAGCATTAAGAACAATCTACATAAGTTAACCATCTTGAAAGAATTCATCTTCACAACTGATTGCTCCCAATCTTTGATCTTTGCTAAAAATATATATAATCTCCTTCATCAATGTGCTCACACTTCGACACTTTTTAGAACTAAGGAACACAAGCTTCATTTCTTGACTATTATAAAGTTGTTAATGTATCCTAAATATCCTTTCCTCTCTTGCAAGAGTGAATGTGAGGAATAATGGCATGTTTGATAGAAAAGCCTATCAATGCATGTGTTTCACTATTTTTTCCATCCCATTGAAGTTGCTTTGCAATAGTAACTATAGTGCAAACAAGAATTCAGAGATGATCATCTTCAATGCCATTTCCATCACCTTCAATAACTCTATTTATAGGTGTATAGGATGTGTTTCAACACTTTGCACAATAATCCATAAAACGTTTTCTACCAATATATGAGACATCATACATGGCCACAATTTGTGAATAACACCAACAACTTATCCTCAACATCCAATATATGGAATACATCATTGCTTTGTACCAAGTAAGTGAGTAAATACCCTAATGCAATGAAGTGACTATATCTCAAAACACTAAATAAAAACACTCTATCAAGATCTACTAAACATCCACATAACTTTGACGTGCTTATACTAGCGAGCTTAAACCTATATATGTGTTTGGAACAAAAGAATAAAACTTCCTCAATGAAACACTCTATCAAGATCTACTAAACATCTAGCTAACTTTGACGTGCTTATACTAGCGAGCGTAAACCTCTATAATGATGCATTTGGAGGTTGAAACAAGCTTAGATCAAAGTTTTGACACCACATAGTGAAGCTTTTTTTAACTCCTAGTCCCCTTGACTATTCTCACCAATGTTTGAGTGATTCTTAGAGGAGAAGTGTTGATGACTCCCTAGATCAAGCAAAGAAGTAATCTATACCAATTGTTTGAGTTCAAGGTATCCACAAGCAAACAAAGAACACAAGGAAGAACAAGAAGCTTAGAGCACAACATAGTACAAAATGTATTACTAAGTGAATGTGCAAAGATAGTAAGCCATTATGGTCAAAGGCATATATACAATTAAGGGACAAAAAGCCTCCCATAGTGGGAAAAATGTCTGGGCAGTCCTAAGTGTGTTCACACATATCACTAGAAAATTATATGAACATACCACCACACTCTATATAATACTAATTCAAGAGAAAGGAGGTCAATAAAAGAGCGCTTGCACATATAGATAACAACATATAGATTGATACAATGAAGATTGAGCTTCTTCTACTTCTTTTATTACATAAAGAGAATATGAAAGAAGGAACTAGTACAACAATGCAACCAATACATTATATAAACAATATTATATAAATAAAAACCTATTGATCGTGAATGAATAAATTGAAAGAAGAAAATATATCATCACTCTTGATAGATAAATCTTGTAGATCTTAGTAAAGTATGCTTGACAAATATCACTGTAAACACTCTAGATGTGGGACAAATAAAAAGTGCTATGTATCATCCTCAATTATCACACGTTGAGCTTGATATCTCAACAATGAAGTTTGAAGGATAGGAAGGAGTAGGGCATGGGTCTAAGGCCATGGGGAGCATGGGGATTGAGTCTCACTGAAAGTGCTCTACAGTCTTCTAAAAGTTTCATCTAAAGTTAATGTGTCCTGAATTTGGTTCAAAGGGACTTAACTCAGAAGGTGAGTACATGTAATCACTAGTGCACTTGAACGAAAGGTGGTAAATAGTGGTGGCATTACACATGTAAAAGGAACTCCATTTCATTCTCAAGGACACCATTAATATCCAAATCTATATAATAATGTGTTGGGTGGAAATTCATAGTTCATTCTCTCTAGATTGGAGACTAGGTTTTTGAAACATTGGTATCAAATCACGCAGCTTCCATGGTGACCTTGTTGGCTTATCATCTTCTTGAATTTTTCATAGAGATCTTTGATTTCTCACATCTATTTCATGAGGGAAATGAATCTCTCATCATGTCACTCATTAAGAAAGAACAAGGCTTTGTTATTCTTATACTTACGTATTTTGTCCTAAAAAGATGATTACTTTGGATTTCTTTCCTATGTAGATGGAATCATCCATCTCTCTCTTTTCCTTAGAAAGAAGGGCCCCGAATGGGAAGGGTCCCATTGGTGGGAACGTAGCGTATCCAATACGTCCCTAGACCCTTAGCTCTCAGAACATGCACCAACTAGTATTTCTATATTTTCTTTTGAGTTCAACAAGCAGTTGGTGCGTTTCCTCTCGCTCAGAAGAGCTGATAGGCATCATTCTTCTACCCATATCAATATTTGATTACCTTAACTAATAATGCTTTACATATTGTGTTAGCCGAAAGCTATTGAGCCCATTTTGATTTCCTTAGGCATCTCTAGAAGAAAAAACGTGGAATAATATGGAGCATCAAATTTGAACAAAGAACCTCATGCACTAATCCATTATTTCTTGTACACCGATCATATGAACGGAGCACCCCACCCAACATTATGAGACGTGAAGGCACAACTTGAAAGAGGTGAGAAAAAATAAAGAGAGGAGAGAGGATTTTCTCCACATGTAAAGCAAAGGATCATGGGAACAAAGAAGAACAAGATGCAGGAATCATTATCTGATTAAACTTGAGCATGCGAACAAATGATTCTTCCCATAGCATCAAAGCAAAGATGCAAAGGAGATACAAGGATTAGACGTGGCCCATATTAATTAGAAAAATTGAACCGAGAAAGCTCGCTTAAGATTTAATTCTTAATTTCCATTCTTGAAATTGTTTGTCCTTTGTTTGAAAAAAATCAATATGAAGAAATTTGTTGCAAAGCACGAAATCGCTTCCTAATTGCATGAAATCCATCAGGTGAAAGGTATGACGTGGAAGTATCATCTCATATCAGACAATCCATATATGCGAAAAGTCAAAATCATGGTGAATGGCACCTTTACCTACCATTTTAAGGTATTATATGTTGTCTAAAACTTTTTATTTTGTACTTATATTAGTATATGGAGCTTCAAACACAGGCCTGTAGCTTAACTATAAATAAACTTTCTCCAAAAGCTATGTGGGAGGCCTCGAATGTGACATATTTAGTTTTTTTTTCCAATGAGTCACCATCTAGAAACTAGTTAACTTTGGATGCATGCTACTCTTGGCTTTAGTGTAATATCTCAATAATTTTCTATCTTCGTGCATGCATTTTGAAAGGAAATAAAAGTGTCTAGAATTGGAGCTTATATGAACTTTCTTTGCATCAAAACAATTTTTAGCTATCAAGCTTAATCAATTTTGGAGGTAAAATTGCCCACTAAATTGACCGTCTTCTGTGTGATAACACTTGCAAATGTGAAATGTGAGTGTGTGTACGTATCTTAGTTTGTGTAAAACAATAGAATTTATGAAAGAGGCTTAAGAGAAACGTCGAGTTGTTTACTATAGTGAAATTATGACCCAAATTATTGAGAATACAGAGATTATAATAGAATCTTATTTCTTTTATTAGCTTACCAATGGAGTAACCCCATGGAGAAGAGTGTGGAAAATTCTTTCCTTGAATATTTAGCTGTATTATTAGGTGAGCGGAAAAGAGAGAGCCTACCTCGAGCATGGTATTTCGGTGAGGCAATGAGTCCATAAGAGAGGATGGACATGTGTGGGTGCATGCACTGATGCACATGCACCATTTCATCGTTGCTTACATTGTTTACATTGTTTCCACAAATGCACCATCATAGCAACTACTTATGTAGTAAAATTATGTTGCACACATTACAAAGAATACATCCGCTCTCAGCAAAAGGGTTAACAAATAAGAACAAAATTACAGAAAATTATAAAATAGTCTCTTTACTGCAATAAAAAAGTTTTGGAATTATTTCAGGAACGTATAGAGCTTACGTTAAAATATAAAAGTTTTTTTTTCATAAATTAAAAGCTAGACTGTACTGTAATAAGCAATCATCATACCTACAAAGAATACATCCGGTCTCAGCAAAAGGGTTAAGAAATAAGAATAAAATTACAGAAAATTATAAAAGAGTCTCTTTGGTGCAATCAAAAAGTTTTGGAATTATTCGAGGAACGTTTTCAAATATAAGAGTTTTTTTGTTCATAAATTAAAAGCTAGACTGTGTTGTGATAAGCAATCATCATACCCATTTAAAGAAAACGTAAGAAATAATATACTTTAAGCAAAAGTAAAAAATCTTTAAAGACAAGTATGAGTAAACAAAGAGATTTTAGTCAGTATGAAGTCGTTTCTAAGAGATCCACAAAGCAACGGCAGTGGTACTTAATTCTTATGATTGGTGTGACTAGAAAGGGTATCAATTTCATGAGAGATTCTCTAGGTTTGAAGTATGAAAATCATTATTGTATCCTTGCACTTTATTTGAGTGGGTGGGAGATCTCTACAAAAATCCTAGATTAATCCAATCATCTTTATAGATTACGAAAGCGATCTTCTGATAAAGACTAATAGCTTGATCACAATATATTGATCAACATGAAATGTTGAATCCTAGGTTAGGAATGTACAATTTGTTGTGTATGGAAATAATAAAAACCTTAGAAAAGTAGTAAGGTTTTAATTATAGTCTTAAGTAATAGATTCTTTAATAGGTTTAGATCTACAGAAGAGTTTCCAAGACACGTTTTAAAATGTAAAAGGATCTAGAAATATCCTAGGAACTAAAAAGGATCAACTGATGGCAAAGGAATTAATTGTTTAAGTTAACAATAAAATTATTGTTTAAGTTAACAATAAAATTTTACATAAAATATGTTATGAATTTGAGAGATTAAAGAACTATGTTTGAATAATTTATTTCATAGCATAAAATAAAAAAGTTAATTGGAGCAAGGTGTTCTGATGCACATAGGCTCGAGTTATTAGAAATTGACACAATGATCCCTGAAGAACGATTGAGATTTAACAGAAGTCACTTCATCGTGCAATGGATGTGGTCTTAGTGGTATAACACAATAAGTTTTGCATAAACATCAATGTGGTTATGGTGGTATGGGACCTCATACTTAAAGTAGTGAATACTGAAGTTTGAGATCAAATTTTCCACTAAAGTAAGTTGGAGGATCGTGAAATTCATTTAAACTTTTATTTGGAAGACTTGGAGGTGACTTGACAAGGTTGAGGAAAACTTTATTGCCTACATTCTACTACGAGCCTATAACTCGGATTGTACATAGTGGTACTCTAGTTGAGAATGTGGTCATTGGATCGTAATATGAGATGGATCATAGTGCAATCATCTAAGTGACATATTTTGATCAAACATAGTCAAATTTCATTCTCCCAACTAAGGTCAAGTGATTTTTCAGATATTTTTCAAAGTCTTTATGTTAGAGTATCCAC
>CM035419.1:85940147-85960147 GCA_020310875.1 Ceratopteris richardii | reverse complement strand
TAGATGATATATATTGACTTTCTGTCTATGATATTTAGAAAACTTTTCACTGTGGAAAGACTTTCGTGTCATTTGAATTATCGTGGGGTTCTTAATGGACTAGGTCTCCACATCGTTTGGGATTTCAAAACGGGTTTCCTCTTTATAAGCGTTCGAGCTTGTCGAGGACCTCAGAGGGTCAGACGAGAGAGAGAGATGGCAATGTATCATGTGTTTTCTTCATCCTCGATATCCGATCTGCTCATCGCTATCATGTGTTTAAGCATAGTGCAATGCCCACTGTGTACGATTGCTCAGAACATCGACACAACAAATGATGTGTATATTCTCTGCAATGTCCATAAATACGAGAACGGGGATCCCTTCGGCGACACGCTGAACACCGCGCTCGCAGCTTTACAGCAGAAGTCAGCCACAGGATCCCTGTATTACTTACTCGTAGATAACGCATCAGCGCCGTTTATGGCTGGCTTCCAGTGCCGCGGAGACCTGTCTTCAGATCTCTGCTCGCAATGTGTGGAGTCAGCTTCTCAAACGGTCCTTTCAAGTTGCCCGAATGCAATCGGCTCTCGAGTCCAGAAGGACGGCTGCTTCCTCCGTTACGAGAACTACACGTTCGCTGTACCGGACACCAGCATCATCACG
The DNA here is from genome assembly GCA_020310875.1 of Ceratopteris richardii. Classification (NCBI taxonomy): domain Eukaryota; kingdom Viridiplantae; phylum Streptophyta; class Polypodiopsida; order Polypodiales; family Pteridaceae; genus Ceratopteris; species Ceratopteris richardii. The sequence continues at coordinate 85,959,502 of CM035419.1, read as the reverse complement.
GAGCTCTGCAACGTTGACAAGAATAACGACTCCAGATTCCAAGCCTACGTCGCTCAGATCGTCGCCCGCGTTGTTTCCGAAGCTCCTAACGGCCATCTTCCATATTCGAGCGCCACCTCTCCTATTTCATCTTCCAATTCTTCTTCTGCCCCATCCACCCTCTACGCGCTGGCACAGTGCCTTAACTACCTCTCCCGGTCAGAGTGTTCGGAGTGCTTGTCTGCCCATTCATCATCCTGGCAGGACTGCGATAATGCTGTGGGCACCCAAATTCACTCTGTCAGCTGCTAATATCGCTTTGAGATCTACCCCTTCTTCTACAAGTGATGACGCTCTGTCTATCGAAATTACCTTTTCTTCTACAAGTGACGTCGCGGGAATGATAAATGGACTTCTAGGGTACTGCCACGCTTTCATAACGCTTATATGAAATCTTATGTTCTTCTTTTGTCTATCATGTAGACTGGCCTTGTTTGGAGCATATCGGACTACGTAGAGACTAAATACTATTGAGCAATTCCTAACCTCTCTATTCTAGAGTATACTAGACTCTAGGAAATAATTCATGCTATAACTTGAAGCAAACTCAATAGATAAGTCCCATTAGACTTATTATCTTTTGAAGATTTGAAAAGATTCTTGTACATAACATCTATCTAGGATGTTCGATTTAGTTATCTAGTTCTAACTTGCTAACCCTGGTCTTTTGCAAAAGGAAGCAGATACCATATCTGAGCAAATTCCAAAAGATTTGGAAAGCGGAAAGAAATAACTAAAACTCTATACAACCAATTCATACTTCGAAGATACGTAAACTTTCTATGAGTCAAAGTCTAGATGACTTAGGACTTTAACTTCTCAAAGATCTGTTTCAACAAAGATTTGAATCATTTTCTTTATCTTGAAGAGAAATAAGTTGGATTCTCAAAAAGATTCAAAGAATATAAAAAACATCATCCAACCAGAGGATACTGGTGTGGCAATTACCATCAATGTGTCGACCCACTAAGGTTCTGTTGATGAGTTTTTTACTCAAACAATGCTTCACTTGACACTAAGTTCAAGTCACATTCAGTCCTTCTAACTTCTTATTGGGAATGCAATTTTTGTGCATTTCTTTGAGTCAAAAGAGTGAATTTACGAAATTTTATTAGGAACTTGATGTTTGACTTAGTCAAGCAAATCCTTCATTGAAAAGATCAACTCAAAATCAAAGTCCAACTTCTTTAATAAAGTATCAAATATTTCCAAATTAACAACATTTTATCTTGAAGTGCTTCAAGAAGACCTTAGAAGTTAGTTACTTCATATCTTCTATTTCCTTGACCGTGAAGCTATCTTTAAGTATCTTGAGATACTACTTCCATCCTTCTTGAATAAAACTCCTTCTTTGAACTTTTAATTCCCTTGTGTATCAAATGTAACCAAAAGATCCAATTTACAACTAAAAGATAATTATCATCCACGGTCCGATGTCCCATACTATTTCCTACATCCATCTAAGTATAAAATCTGGTGTCCCATACCACCCGATTTTATATTCACATTAATGTGTGGGTGATGCTTATCCTAAAGTCTAAACGTCCATTGATAGAGTACCTTCTTACTTCAATTCTTTTTCAGTGATTTGAAGTTTTAGGTATTACCTCTAACTAGATTTTCTAGGTTTTGGATCACCTCACATGATCGTTTCATGATCTAGTGCTTTCCTTGAGGAACTTGAAAATCTTTTGATGGAATATCCATCCTTCTTTGCTAGGGTTTTCAAATGAAAACCAATCAAAATTCCAAGTACTTGAATTTTCACAAATTCAAGTTCAATTGATTTATCCTTGAACAATTTGTAGTGACAAGATCTTTTGACTCCTTGTCTTTATATTCCTTTCTTTACTAACACTTTAGGTACCTACCCCGGGGATGTTATAGGAATCTTTCTACTGCTTAACTCTTAAGGATCCGCTCATGCTCTTTAGATTTGTACCAAAAATCCCTTTAAGTATAGATAAACATTATGTTTTACCTTCCACAGACTCAATTACCATCTTGGAGACTAGATACTTGGAATATCTACTATGTTCAAACTTGGAACAACTTACTATTTTGATTGCCAATACTTGGGGAAAATTCATAATAGTTCCAATCGCAATTATCTCTGACAACCATGGCCAAGATTAATCAAGTCTTTTTTATCATCCAATAATAATAAAGACTTTGTCTTTATCATCAAGGTCTCTTGAGCTTCTCTAAACGTTTTGGCTTACTTGCAAGATTTTTTAGAGATATTTTCCTAACTTAAGTCCAAGCATACACTGATGCCTTTGAGATTCCACAGCTAAGAATCTTTGATATACCTCTAAGTTATATCACTATTTGGACTTGAGTACCAATACTTGACGTTTCAAATTGGTAGGAACTACTTATTGACTAAAGAGTATGAAGAACTTTATTCTCAATACTTGGAAGAATGTTATTCTTCAAAGACTTGTGATTCCTTCTAGGGAATCAGATATCTTGAGCAAATGATTCATCTTGGAATCTTTTGCAATGCTGGAAGGATATTTGAAAGAAATTCATTCAAACAATATCCAGAAAGTTTACTTATTCAGTTGTATTCATTTCTTCAATATCAGACTAGAGACTAAATATCACCCTTTGGATATGGTTTCCCATGTCACTATGAAAGTTTAAGTTTGAACTTTCATTTATGTGATATTGACTCCTATTCTTGAGTTTGATACAAGATTCATTATTATTGGTCAATCTTTAGATGTTACTAGAGTCCTTTAAACATATTTCACTAATCAAAATTATGTTTAATGTCCAAGCATCTATTGATTATTGATCCAATAGTAATGCTACTATGAACACATTAGTTTTGAACTTTATAGCCTATTTAGGAAAAGTTCATGGATTGGAGATCCATTTCTTGGAACTTTCTATTTCTAAATGAAAAGTTCACACTTGCTAAGTCATTGGGAACTTATCTTATTTCCTAAAGATTGCTTAGCTAGTTGCATCATTTACTAGAGATGCAACTATAGAACCAAACATCCTCTTATTGACCTCAAGAATCAATTGATTTTGAGGTTCAACCTTTGATTTCCATCACTCCTTGGGATGAAATCAAATGAAAACTTATAAAAGCTTCATAGTTTTTCTTGGCACCTTTATATCTTGGCAAAACATCTATATCCTAAAGAGGTTTTGCCTTCATCATTCCTTGGTCCTATCATATAGTATGAATTTATAGGGTTCGCGCGTATTAGCTACACCTAAAGTGTAGCGTTTACCTTTTGGGAAGAGTTCATGAATCAGTTAAGATCCTCTACTTGGAACGTCTACCTTCCCAGAAATAAATTCATCTCAAACATGGTAGAAGAATGATCTCACGTGGAATAGACGGCTTGACTATTTCATTTTAGTGTTTCTCTTTTAGGAACTATCTCAATTCCTAAAAGTCATTTACCGAGGTTCTATCATAAGATACAAATCTTGAAACCACAAAGAAAATTCTTAAAACTTTCAACATATTCTAAATAGAAGAGTGCTCATGGAACTTGGAAACATAGCTTAAGTTATCATCCAATCTTGGGATGTTTGAGAAGTTACATAAATTAAGTAACTAATCAACTAAGTACATCCGGGACTTAGAGTCATCATACATCACAAAAAGTTTACAAGTAATTGAATTTTTTTGGTCATCAAGAAAATTTAACACTTAACTTTCTCGTAGTGCTTACTTATAAGACATCAAACATACTTAATTGTCATTAAGTATTTACTTTTGAAAACGAAGAATCAACTTGGGAAGGAATCAACTAATTACTTTAGCTGCAAACTAGAACTAACATGTCTTTGAAACTAACTAGTCCTCTGCCTTCCTTGATGTCAAAACGTGAGCTTTATAAAGCAAGCTAAATACTAAGAGAGTACATTTTGGATTATTGATAGAGGTCTCAGAAAAGCTATCTTCCTGTGAGCATGATGGTCTGTGAGAATTCGAACATGACCATGTCTAATGCTTGTGCTTAATCATTGTCTACCCCAATTTAACGGTCAAGTGGATAGCTCGTTGTCATGATTAGAGGAGCCGCGATTGTCGGGTTATGTCCCCTGTTTGAATCCAGGATATGGACAGCTACTATAGTGGATTAAGTTTTTGTTTTTCTTCTTGTAATGCTCGAGGAAGTTTTGTTATGCGCTCAAAACTTCTCTGGATATGAATTACAACATTCATATGATTAAAGAACTCCACCGTTGGAGGACACGCTAACCCAACGGCCTTCGAACGTGAGCATTGAGGTTCAAGTTCTACAGTCTACACATAGCATCATCTACTTTTGCTAACAATTCGAAGGTGTGCTACGCCAAAAGCTAATAATATTGTAGAAAATAAACTTTGAGTAATTGCACCCAACGGGATTAATGTACTGGATAAGGCAAACTTCTTCCTCTCACGAGGTCTTGAGTTCAACACCTCCGTCTGACCTGCTGTGGTCGCAATTTCCTTTTGTAATCTCCTCGAATGGGGTCTTCTTTTGCGTCGACAAAATAGAAGCCTCAACTAACGAGTGAAATAAGCTATAAAGCTGATGATAATGCTAATGAAGGAAAGGATGATAAAGTATCAAGCTTTCCATAGAGGCTCAAGCTTGGGAGGAAGATGATGATGAATCCTACAAGGACTCCATGAGATCTTAAGAAAGATAGTGAGCCACCAAGGTCACCATGAAAGCTTGCTCTGATACCAATGCAAGAGAACAAGGATTACAACCACCATGTGCTATAGAGATGACTCTTCTCCCAACCTTATGCCTGTATATATAGGTGCTCGAATCAACAAGGACCACAAATGTAACTAGAGTCCACAAGTGCATGTGCAATCTCCTCCACTCCTTTAATACCTTCCACTAGAGTCCACTAGTGGTTGGTGCACTCGCCTCTCGAGTTAAGTCTCATTGGACCCTAGTTAACTCAGCTTAACTTGAGTTAGAAGGCTCTAGAGCTCCTTGGCCAAAACTCTCTCCTCATGCTCCCCATGCGGGTTGAACCCACCACCTCCTCCTTCACAACCATGAGACTTAAACACTAGGCTAAGTGGATTACTTGAATATGAGAGCACATGAACTTATGCTTGAGTCTATTCTTGAGATCTTTGGTCCTATAGAGGAGTGACCAAACGGTGTCCGATTTCAGATCTGTCTGATTCGGCCATAACCTTAGATCATAGACTTACTTTATTACACTACCCATCCATGTAATCCCTATATGGAGCCTAGATGGCAATTGAGATAGAAGCTAGGTGAAGGGCTATAAACTAACACAATGAGTGTTGGAGTTAGACTTCTACGGAAGCACGTGAACAACACAAGGAAGAAGAAGAATATTGGAGCACAACACACAATACTAAATGTATTACTAGAGAATGTACAAAGATAAGTAGAACATTAGGGCAATAGACATATGTAAAAGCCAGGGGAAAAAGACCTCTTAAAGAGGGAAAAAAGTGGCCCAGAAGTCCTAGTGTGTTCACACACATCACTACCTAAATGTATCAAGAAATCCCCCCTAGGAGTGATGCGGTGAACAAGGAGCTAGAACTCATGTATAAGGAAGTGCCAAGCTATGTGGAATAACTCCACAAAAGGAAGTAATCCCAAAGCTTTGCGGAAAGCTTCAAACTTCTCCCTAGGCAGAGCCTTCGTGAAAAGGTCTGCAATGTTCTCCTGTGTGGGCACATATGCCAAGCTTATCTCCCTAGGAGAGAACCTCTCCCTGACATTGTGATAATGCACCTCAATGTGCTTAGTATGAGCATGGAACAGAGGTTCCTCGCAACTACCAATGCGCTCTGACTTTCAATGAAGATGGTGGTGGTAGAAGTCTGACCAACACCCAAATCAGCCATAAGGCATCTAAGCAACACACACTCAACAATCCTTGTGATAGGTGCCCTATACTCAGCCTGACAACTGGAAGTGGCCACAGTAGGCTTCTTCTTGCTCAACCAAGATATACATGAGCTACCAAGCATGCAGCAAAAGCCACTAGTGGACACACGAGTGTCATAGCAACTAGCCCAATCAAAGTCAGAAAAAGCATGCAAATTTGGCGGTAGTGATCCTCCCCTTGGGATAAAACAACCCAAGTAGACAACTACCACTCAAATGGTGAAAGATGCCCTTAAGTGCGTGCCAATGCTTGAATCATGGGCAATGCATAAACGTGCTCATCTCTGAGACAACAAACTGATTATATGGCTGAGTAATGCATACGTAAATCAAGCATTAAACAACCTGCTGATAGAGAACAACATCAAATGCATCTCGAGCATCATGAAGACTCAATCTTAAACCTGTCTCCATAGGAGTGGCAATAGGCTTACAATCTTCAAGGCCAAAATGCTGCAATAATGTGTCAATATATTTCATTTGATAGAAAGCCATTCCACCATCAACTTGCATAAACTGAATGCCCAAATAGTGATCCAAATGCCCCAAACCAGACATCTCAAATGAGGCATGAAAATCAGCCTTAAAATCAGCAATATGCTTCTTAATAGGACTAGTGACCAGCATGTTGTCAACATGGACAACAATGATCAGAAGCACATCATTAGCACGCTTAACATATAAGGTGCTTTCAGTTCGACTGTTCTCAAAACCATGTGCAATTAGATAGGCATGTATCTTCTCCTACCAAGCACGTGGTACTTGCTTTAAACCATATAATGCCTTCTTTAAGGTGCACAACTAGTTTTCATGCCCTTTCTGCACAAAGCCACGGGGGTATATTAAAGCAATGGTTGAATAGCATCTTCCACAAAAACAACATCACGGCTAACCAGAATGCATTTACTCTGTGGATGATACAAACGATAGCCGTTACTTTCATAACTCTACCTAATAAAAATACATTTTACTCCTTTATCATCCAATTTTCTATGATTTTGTTCAGGCACCAATGCATATGCCAGACAACCAAAAACACGAAGATGAGCAACAGATGACTTGCAATCATGTCAAGCCTCATATGGAGTGATAGACTACAACACTTTAGCGGGACACCTGTTCAGTACATATGCTGCATACATGACAGTCTCAAGCCAGAAACTATGTGTAAGCCTGCCTCTTGACCATACACCTCGCCATCTCCATGAGTGACCTATTCTTTCGTTCACCAACTCCATTCTGTTGAGGTGTATACAACATTGTACACTGGTGTTTTAACCCACGTTGCTCCAGAAATGCATTCAAATTAGAAGACATATATTCCCCCCCTCGATCAGAATGGAGGGTGCCCATTTTACATGCTCATAGATTTTCAGCCAAAAGCAAAATTTTTTTGAAGTACATGAATACTTTGCACTTTTCCTTGAATGGATATACCCATGCATGCCCGCAAAACTCATCGATGAAAGTCATGAAGTAAAGATAATTTCCAAAAGAACGTGTCTGCAATGGACCACATACATCACTATGTACAAGCTACAATTTCTAAGTAGACTTAACTTTATCATCTTTTGGAAAGGAGAAACGCTGCATTTTGCCCAAAATAGAGCCTTCACAAACGTGTTTTCTTGGTGCCTCGAGTTTGGGAAAAGAGGACACCATTTCAAATTTCTACAGGCGTAGCAAACTAGCATAATTCAGATGAACAAAGCGTTCATGCCAAAGCTTTGCATCTCACATTGCCTAAGAATCATTTACTGTACATGCCAAATCATTTAGAGATCATTCATAGTCTATGAGCTTATACAACCCACAACATAAAATGCCAGAAGCAATAATCACATCGCCATTTGAAAAATCATGAACTGTACACCTGCATCAACAAATTTCACAACCAAGCCAATCTTGGCTAATGTAGAAACTGATAGCGAGTTCTTCTTGATCCCTGACATAAATAAAGAATCTGACAAAGTGAAAGAACTACCATCAGCACTAGTCAAAATGATCTTACGAACTCCCATAACAGGATAAGAGGTGTTGTTGGCACATGTAATGGTATTCCCTGTAGGGGCAGGCTCGAGTGAAGAGAAGAAACTACACGATGAGGTATTATATTTGGTCGCGCCACTCTCAAAATACTAAACATCTGAGTCTACTCCAGATATGCACTACTCATGAGAACATGGGTCAAAACTGCAGACAATAGTAAACACCCATTCTTCTTCTTGCACAAGATAAGCACACTCTCTTTTTGGTGTAGAGGCCTCTGCAACAACCATTCCAGCCTCTTTCTTCTTTGCCTCTTTAGCAACCAGTTTTGGAGAGTTCTTTATGATATGATCATTCCCTTTATAGTACTTACAAAATAATTTTTGCTTTTTTGATTTCTTCTCATCTTTATCTTCCTTCTTCGAATGTGAAGAATTAGCAGATTTTTGCTTACTAGTTGAAGACCTCAATTTTCCTTTGCCCTTTTGACTGGCCAAGAAAGCTTGATTTGCAACTCGCATAATGCACCTATTCTACCTGGACTCATCTTCCTGCAACAAAACACAGACTAACTCCTCAAATGATAAGGTATTTGCATTGCCTTTCATCATCAACGGAAGAGTAGAAGAAAAACTCTGATATGAACCAGGAAGACCATTCAGAATGGTCTGCATAAGTAAACTATTTGGTATAGCCTCATCAGCAGAAACCAATTGTTCCTTCAAGTCTTTGATCTTTGTCAAGAAATTGTCCATAGAATCACCTTCATTCGTGTGCTCACTCTCCAACTCTTTTCGGAGGTAAGCAACATGAGCCTCATTCCTAGCTTGGTACAATGTGGTAAGTGTATCCCAAGCATCCTTAGTTGTTCTACAAGAGCGAATGTGCGGAATAATGGCATGTTTGACAGATAAAGCTATCAATGAATGTGCTTGGGCATCTCTGCCATCCTAGTGAATCTGCTTTGTAGTAGGTGCAGCGAAAACTGCAGCACAAATAGGAATATGCAGAATATCATCATCTTTGACACCTTCTCCATCAGCTTTAGTACCTGTAGCTGTAACAGTTGCAGGTGTGATAGGAAGTTTTTCGATACCCTGCACGATGTTCCACAGTCCTTTTGCAACCAACACATGTTGCATCATATAAGCCCATAATGGGTAGTTGGTACCATCCAACTTATCCTCAAGAGGTAACATATGGAATACATCACTGCTTTCAGCCATGGCCGATGACTAAAATACCTTGATGTAGAAAGTTGATTCTATCTCAAAAATTTGAACAGAATAGCCCAGACAAATTCCGCTAAACCTGTAGCAGACTTCGAGACCCTTATACCCGCGAACAGAAACTTGTATATACGTTTGGCACAAAAAGATGAAATAGCCTACACAAGCATTACGATAGTGCCTTTAGAGGCCAAACCAAGCTCAGATCCCGTGATTCTGAGACTACAAATGGAGTATCCACGGCACCCTAGATGAAGCGACGACTGCTCTGATACCAATTGTTGGAGTAAGACATCTACAAAAGCACGCGAACAGCACAAGGAAGAAGAAGAAGCTTGGAGCACAACACACAATAGTGAATGTATTACTAGAGAATGTACAAAGATAAGTAGCCCATTAGGGCAATAGGCATATATACAAGCCGAGGGAAAAAAACCTCCTAAAAAGGGCAAAAACGTGCCCTGGCGTTCCTAGTGTATTCACACACATCACTACCTAAATATATCAATAATGAGCACTAAGATGAATCCCCTAATTGTTCCAAACACTACAAAGTATGACCCTTCATGGGGACGGGACCATCTTATTAAGTTCCTCCAAGTCTAAGTCGGCCTACCCATGTTCTACGGTGGTGGTAGCTTGACCCATGCCAAAAATAATGTTCACCATCGATTTATAGGGTAAATCGAATGGTACAAACATCAGATCAACAATGATTTGATAGTAGCCTTTGATGTTGCTTAATCCACACTTAGGATGATGGCTAGATCCAATGGCCTAAGTAAAATATTCCCTTCACCAATTAAAATAAACTATTTTTGATTCTCTATTTTTATTTAGGTTTATCCTATTTTCATTTAGCTTCATCATTGCATAGGATCAATCCTAAATCCAATGATTTATAAGTAATCTTCCTAACTATCCATCTACGGCCAAGTTTAGATGCCATCTGATGCCAAAGTCAGAATACTACCAATCTCCAAGTCTCTCACATGGATTTTTCTCATAATGGGAATCTTACAAAGTAGAACGCAAGGGAAGAATGGTGGTGCTACATAAGGATGATGCATTGAGCATATCTAACACTCCGCTCAATGTCCTGTTGAATTTGAACTACCTTCTAGGCATGTTGCCAAGTCCTCCATGAGAGTGGAGCACTCACCATGTCTAATACCCCTCGCCCTTAATATCCATGTGAAGGTGAACTACTTTCTTTACGTGATACCAAATCTTTGAAGATGTATCTGGAGTAATAAAGGTGATGCATTGAGCATATCCAACACCCTTCTCAATGTCCTCTCGAAGGTGAACTATCTTCAATGCATGTTGCCAAGTCCTCCATGAGAGTAGAGCATTGACCGTGTCTAACAATCCCCCCTCCCCCCCCCCCCCCCCCCCCCCCCCTTGCCCTTAATATCCACGTGAAGGTTAACTACTTTCTTGACGTGATACCAAGTCTTCAAAGATGTATCTGGAGTAGATCTATAGAATGCATATACATATAATATACATATAGATCTATATGGAGTACATCTATAAAATGCTTATACATATAATATACATATAGATCTATAAAAAATGATAGGAAAATTGTCAATCCCAGCCTGTTATTCAAATGATAAGTTTTTATAATACAAATACATATATAATTCTGTAATTCGAGACTGTCATCAAAGAATACCTGATTTTGATAGGCTAAATGGCCCTTGACGCCACGCCACCTGTTCACCAAATACCAAGTCTTTGGAGATGTATCTGCAGGAGATCTATAGAATACATATCCATAAAATATACATATAGATCTATAAAAAATGGAAGGTTGTTAATCATATGAGAATTTTTTATAAAACATTTACATAAAATATACATATAGATCTTATTCTACACCTGTTTTTGATAGGCCTTTGACGCGGCGCCACCTCTTGAACAAGTCCACGACTTCAGAGAAGGCGAAAGGACGAGTTTGGTGAGATCGTGCGTCAGCAAGTGATGTCACCTCGTGTCGGCCTTTAAAAGACGGGTCGATTGTGTGAACTCAGTCATAGTTCACGGAATCTTCATATACTGCAACTATGGCAAGTCAACCATCATTGCGATCTCGAATGCAGACAGCAGCAGCGCTCTACTACGAGCGGTTGCCGTATGCTGTGCAGCAGGAGCATCGTGATCTTTTCAAAGGGTTGGACAAAAATGGAGATGGCCGCATCAGTAAGGCGGAGCTTCTTCAAGCGGGTTATCCCAAGAAATCCTTCTTCTCCTTCTTAGACACTGATGGTGACGGCCTGCTCGACTTTGAAGAGTGCAAGTCTCTTTTCTTCCTTATGAAGAACAAGGCCGGAGTGTGCGACGGATGTGGAAAGCCGCTTTTGGAGTCATACTATGGATGCGTTGAATGCCATGCCTTCGATCTCTGCACAACTTGCTACGGAGCTCGGAACAAACTTCAGCCTGGTCATCCGCATCCAAATTTTGTGCAACGGAAGCCCATGATTAGTACCGTCATGAACGAACTCACAGATCAGGTGAATCATCCTCAGCTCCTTATTCTATGATGATTCGTCTCACCGAATTCGTGTTGCAGAGTATATGATTGATAGTGAGCTGCCTAGCAAATTTTATATGTCGCCGTTGAACCTCATAGCAAATTACGATCTTCATGTTCCCGAAAACATCGCGACGCCTAGGATAGAAGAATCCATCCTGGAGTTAAGTTGTTTATTTGCTCTGAGATTCCGCGATGCCATAACATTGTTCCACGATGTATGCAACATAAGCATTCTCGTAAGTGTTGTCTTTGTAGAAGGTTTTAATAGAGACACACAGAGACGTAGAGAAACAGAAAGGAGGAAGAGGATGATGAGAGAGAAATGAACTCGCGCTCACGCGGTCATTTGAATCGATTCATTTGTAACTGTTTTAACAGCGTTTTGTTGATAAAATTCATCAATTATAATGGTTCTAACAGTTTTCGAAAAACGCAAGTCTCAAAAGCGATGGTGATTTTCTGAGCAAAAGTCAGGGATAGGATTTTCAGATTTCATTTTTCCATACACTTGATCTGTTACTTGGATAGAAATGAAAAATTTTATCGAAATACCTTACAGTAGCTGTTGTGACTTAATCGGGCTCAAGAATCCAGGCTAGTTGATTAGTTAAATCATGGCTTCGATGGGATATTGATATGAAAAATTTGTGAGTTCTAATCAACATTGGGAATTTTTGCAAGTATGTGGGCGCGCTTTTGCAAGAATGAGTGGAGAGTGCAATTTCCGTCAAGTTCGTGATTGCAGTTCTTTGATTTATTGTGACTTCGTGAGAATGTTGAGGTTTTTGGTAGATGAGAGTGGCATTGTGTAATCATTAAAGTTAAGGACTATTAACACAGTTTTCTAAGTTCTAACATGAAACTTAGAAAAGAGTAGGTTTTGGGAGTGAAAAGCCATTCAAGCTTCAGTTTTCGAGTGAAGATTGAGTTTTTAAAAGTTGCAAGAGGTAAGCTAAAATCGGTAGCAGTGATTTCAACAAACACCATAGCTGCGATTTTGGGTTTTACCTTGAACTCCTCTCTAAATCTTTACTCTTTACTCTTTTTATGCTGCAGGTCGAGTGCAGTGTTGTTTCACAACCACACGCGCCTCGCCGTTCCTCCGGTCTTCTCAGGTTCCTTAAGAAGGAAGAAAAGAAAGAAAAAGAAGAAGAGGAAGAAGCGGAACAAGAGGAAGAAGAAGAAAGCGAATGCTCTATCATGTAGCCGGCCTCCAGTTCGAATTTCTCTAAATATCTAGATTACGTGATCTATCATGTCTCCTACATAACAAAACAATAAAACACAGAAATACCTTCGAAACTAGTAATAAAATCATCTGCTTTTGTCAATCTGCGCGTGCCATAGCTGGGAGTAATGTACTCTCTTACTGTATTGAAATTTCCTACAAGTTTGATTTCGTTTAGTCAGAGTCGCATTATTGAATACTACATTACCCTCATAACTTTGCCTTATATTGGTGATATTTTGGTTCCGGAATTCGCCTTGCTTTCACTAGGTCTATTATCCATCACATGCTTTGACTCTTACGAGTGTGTTCATTAAATTCATTTGCTGAGAGTTTTTTAAAGGTTTTCCTTTATTTGTGTATATTTTGCACAGGATATTGAATTTTATACAAGAATACATCTACCTGTACATATTACAAGCAGGATTGCTTACATTTCCTTGTGTAGATAACGGAATCTATATTTCTCAGTAGAAATATCTCGTGATACTCCAAAAGTAACCTAAGATTCTAACAAACCTTGCATATTAATCTGATTATTAAAAAACAACCAACACCCATGATTGTTTTCCTTTTTTGTGCATATCATAATATATTACCTGTATTACATATTGGATGTTTTCTGTAACGATTAAGTTAGATTACTATAAGTATTGTTATCCGATCTTTAGACATTAATGCCATCAATATACAAGTAACATATGTACCATTTCCATTTTCAAAATTTTGAATCGCCTTAGTTATATGGAATGGAAAATGAACCTTGTGCAGTAGAATTCCTCAATATATCTATTGCAGAGTCATATAAAATCGAAATTCATAGATATGATAAACTTGTCTATTGCTCACTATGTAAATAAAATGCACAAAGACTATATTATAAGAGGTCCACTATGGCTAAATAAAGAACTCATCCTACATATTGATATACTTTCTTTTCCATACTTGATATTGATGCATAAATGATAGGTAGATCTATAATTATCCAAGAACATATGAATCAATATATTAGATCTGTTTAATAACAATGGGATTTTTTTTCAATGAGCATTTTTCTTACTAATTTTATCTAGCAAACTCAAAGTACAAGATCCAAGCCTGGGAAAGGATTAAAATCCTGATGTTAGATCTTGATCAATAAAACTCCATACTTTTGGCCCAAGCTTTAGCAATCAAATTCCTTAAAGTACTTCACCCAGATCGGATTAACTCATGATATATTGGTACTGCTAATTTAGTTCTATTGGAGATCACGTTTTGTGGAAGTACACGAACAACACAAGGAAGAAGAATCTTGGAGCATAGCACAATCGAGAACGTATTAATAAGTGATTTGTATGGAGATAAGTGACCCATTAGGGTTATAGGGGCATATACAAGTTGGGGAAAAACCTTCTAAAGAGGGATAAAAGTGTTTGATGGTCCTACATGTGTTCACACACATCAGTAGGGAAAAATATCAATAAATCCCTTCAAGGAGTGATGTAGTGAACTGCAAGGAGTTTGCACTCAAGTATAAGGAAGCACCAAACTGGAAAGAGATCAATCCACAAAACAAAGTAGGCCCAAAGCTTTACAAAAGCTTCAACTGTCTTCCTTGGAAACATCTTTGTGAAAAAAGGTGTGCAACATTATCCCATGTGGGCAACTAAGCCGAATCAATCTCTCTTATAGAGAATCTTGCCTTGACATAATGATAGTGCATATGAACGTGCTTTTGTGTGAGCATGGAACATAGGGTTCCGCACCAATCTCAATGCACTCCAACTATTAGTGAATGTGGTGGTGGCGCTAGATTCACAAACACCGAGATCAGCCAAAAGGCATCTAAATGACACACACTCAACACTCCCTATGAAAGCATCCCCATACTCAACTTTGCAACTAGAGATGGCCATGGTAGGCTGCTTCTTGATTAACCACGATATGCATGCGATTCCAAGCAAGAAGCAAAAACCACTTATGGATACATGAGCATCATAGAAACCAACAAAATTTTAATTCAAAAAATCATGTAAATATGGCAATGATTACCCTCACATGGGATTAAAATATCCAAGTAGCCACTCAATAGTGAAATATGTTCTTAATTTATTGCAAATCTTTGACACCTTTGCAATGCACAAAAGGTCTCATCTAAGAGATAGTAAACTAGATATGAGGGCAAGTTATGCATAAATAAATCAACCATCTTGTTGAGCCTGTCATACTGATGACTTGGCAAACTAGTGCTGAGGTGGTGCATAGGTGGCCATGGACATGGGTGCACAAGTAGTGCACAAGGGATATGCTCATAATTTTCTTCTCCATAGAAATTAAATATGGGTTTCAAAGGGTCTTTTTGAAAGGGTTTTGAAGTGTTCTATAAGTTTCAAGTGGCTCTCTCTTATCTGCCCATTCTAGAGAATCTATGGTCAGCAATATATTTAAGAGCAATGGGCACAATAAATGAGTATTTTGGGAGATCATGGACTAAGCAAGCAAACAATGGAGAATGCACTACGAGAAAGTGAGTGCAAAACACACACACACTTAGAAAATGCAAAGAGAGAGAGAGAGAGAGAGAGAGAGAGAGAGAGTAGAGGGACTGTGTAGAGAATTAGAAAACCAAGACTTGTAAAGGGAGTACTCTATGCTCTCTTGTGTGTGTAAACAAAGTTCACTGACTTAGGGAGCAACAAAAAGGGTGACATAGTATCATCAAGATTTCACTATTAGAACTAGCCAAGAGTTCAACCTCATTGAAGGCTTCACTACAAGGTGTGCGCAAGGGCAAGCTATTGGACAAGGTGAAGGAATAGTACACATATTGCTTACACAAGTAACTATGGTATTTGGTTGTACTTATGTGTACCTCTTTTTCCCAAAAAAGGGTGATGCATAGAAAGCATTTTTGTCTCATTCTAGACCAAAGCTACTATAATATTTTATGTTAATCAAGACAACGAGGATTTTGATGGAATTTGTCATTCTTCTTCTTCTTCTCTAATTTTATCCTACAAACACTTAGTCCCCTTTCAGGTAAAAAATCCTCCAACACTTCCAATAGCCTAGTGATAGAAAACATGAAATGCATCTCGAGCATCATGAAGACTCAACCATAAAAGTGTTTACATAAGAGTGGTAATATGTTTGCAATATTCAAGGCTAAAACATTCTAATAGGGTGTCAATATACTTTATTTGACTCAAAGCTATTCCCCCTTCAACTTGCACTAATTGAATGCCCAAGTAATGATGAAAATCACCCAATTTGACATCTCCAAAGAGGTATGCAAATCAGCCGTGAGTTAAACATTATGATTCTTGTTAGCACCAATGAGCAGCATATCATGGACATATACAAAACTGATTATAAGTCCATCATTCACATGAGTAACATATAAGGTGCTCTCAGTTGGAATATTCTTAAACTCAAGTGCTACCAAGTACGTATGTACCCTTTCATACAAAGCACATGGAACTTGCTACAAACCATATCATGCCTTTCTCAATCTACACACTTTGTTTTCATGCCCTTTCTCTGTAAAAACATGGGACTAGAAAACATACACTTCTCTATGTAAATCACCATTCACAAATGTGGTTTTAATCTCCAAGTAATGTAGATTCAAACAATGTTGAACTGCAAGTGCACAAATGCCATGAACGGTGGTCTTTCATCATGAAGAAGCAAAGTCCTCATCAAAATAAAGGCCTCTCTCTTGAGAATAACCTTTGGCAACAAGTCTAGTCTTATAATTATCGATTGTTCTATAAGGATTATGCTTAAATCTGTATACCCATTAAGTGCTAAAGGCCTTTTTGCCTAGAGGCTGCAAATCACATATACAATAAGAACCATTTTTCATAGTAGCATAATATTCTAATTGCATAGGAACCATCTAAATTTCTATATTGAAACAGGATCATTTGCATGAGGAAAGCTACACACATCCATTAAATAAAACTTTGACGCAAAGAAAGCACTATGAGATCTTGAACTATTAGCATATGAAAAAGGTGCATCTAAGTTTGTAGCTCTCAAGTATAGATCATCCAATTAGCCATAGTCTTTGCCTCCTCTATTGTAGCTCTCTTAAAAGACAAGTGCAGCATTTAAATTTGCATTAGACATGGAATGATCTCCATCATCATTTTAAACCTCTAAGGGAAATTTCCTCATTTGGTCCATAATTTAATTTTCCACCTATAGAAAGGGGTTGCAAAGTGTACTACGCTTGATGTGTTCTTGAAACATGAAATTAGGGGTTGAATCAAATCTTCCACAAAAAAACACACCACAACTAACCAAAATGTGTTTAATTTGTGGATCTAGATATAGAAGATATCCTTTGCATGCTAAAAAATATCCCAAAAAAAATACATTTCATTGCTTTATCATCAACGTTTCTATATTGTTGTTGGGGATATAATGCATTTTCCATATAAGAAAAGATACATAGATGAGAGAAACATGCCTTTCAAGCATTCCATTTTTTATATGGGGTGATCAATCACAATGCTTTGGTGGCACACCTCTTAAGTACAAATGGTACGTAAATAACAACCCAAAGAGAAAAGTTATATTCTAAAGATTGACTTTTGACTATACACCTCACCATTACCATGTACTTAAGATTGCATTTTGACCATACACCTCGCCATTCCATGAGAGACCTATTCTTTCTTTTAAAAAATTTATGATGTTGAGGTGTATATAAAAATGTACACTAATGTTCTACCCCATACTCAAGTATAAGTGCAATAAAATAAGAAGATATATATTCCTCTTGTGAATCAAAATGGAGGTGCCAAATGTACATATTCATAGATTTTCGGCCATAAGCATCAACTATTTATAGCAGATAAACACTTTTGACTTTGTTTTCAATAAAAACACCCATGCATGCTAATCAATGTGATTCATGAACTACATGTAATTCCCAAATTTAGGAGTCTCCATATGACCATAAATATCAGTAAGAACAAGGTGCAATTTATGAGTTGCTTGAGCTGAACCATCTTTTGGGAAGGAGGAGCACCACATTTTGCGTGAAATATGTCCATGAAGACATTACAATGTGCTTCATGCCTGGGTAGGAATAACATCATTTCATATTCTTATAGGCCAAGTAAACTATGAGAACTCAAATGCCCAAACAATGCATGCAAAAACTTTGCATCTAAGATAGCCTGAGAATCTTGAAGTACACATGTTGAGTCATTAACAAATCTTGCATAGTCTATGAGGTTATATATATCGAACCATAATATTCTAGAAGCAATAATAAGATGATCATTTGAGAGCTGGTGAACTGTAGATCTCTCACCAACAAATTTGAGAATGAAGCCAATCTTAGCTAATTTTTAACATAACTACATAAATTTCTTCATTCTTGGCACAAAGAAAGCATCTCATAATGTGAAAGACCTACCATAAATAGTAGGTTGAATGATCTCGCCCATTCCCATCACATGATAAGAGGCATCTTTAGCACATGTGATAGTATTTTCTCTAGATGTAGACTCAACTGAATTGAAGAAAATGTGTTGTGTGTTAATATCTTTGGTTGCACAACTATCCAAGTACCAAACACCAAGATTTACTATAGGCATACACTAATCATTACAAAATGGTTCATAGGTTAAAAAAATAGTAAATGTCAAGAATCTTCACCATGTTGGTCTTGTGTTGTCTTGCTTAAGCTATTACCTAAAGGTTTTGCTTAATATTACCATTATGATGATGCGCGTTCTTCATTTTGTGCAAGATTGGGAGACTATGTTTTAGGTGTAGAGGTCTCTAACAACATTCCAACCTATTTCTTTTCTAGTCATCTTTCTTTTCCTTGTTTGATTGAACAACTTTAGGATATTTTTGCTTACTAGTTTTTCTATTTTCTAGTCATCTTTCTCTTCCCTCTTTGATTGTAGAACATTAGCAGATTTCTGCTTACTAGTAGATGAACTCCATTTACATTTAGCATTCGCACTAATAAGAGAGAATATGTGACATGTTTTTCCTCGAATGGACTTCCTCAAACAAAAGAGAGAATATGTCCTCAAATGTTAAGAATTTTCCTTGCCTTTCACCATCAAGTGAATAGTAGATGAAAGAATCTGCTATGAAATGAAGCCCATTAAGAACAACTCGCACAAGTCAAAGATCTCATCATTATAAATTAACTATCCATAGAACCTCCTTGTTTTTGAAGGTAAGAAACATTTACCCAAATTTATGTCTTGATATAATGTTGTAATATTATCCCAAGCAACTTGTTCTCTCTTGCAAGAATAAGTATGAAGGACAATGGCACACTTGATAGACAAGGCTATTAATGCATGTGCATGTGCATCTCTACCATCCCAATAAGTTGATCAAGAGTAGGTGCAAGATGGGCTCCATTGCAATAGCAAAGTGAACATCGTCAT
>CM035419.1:85922647-85935147 GCA_020310875.1 Ceratopteris richardii | reverse complement strand
CTTCCCCCTTTAGATGCCCTTCACTATGTGCAGCCTCTAGCAAAAGATTTACCTCCTTTGGATAAAACCAGTTTCTAAAGATACCATCCTGACAATATCTATATAAATTTCCACTTATAAATGAGTACGCTTTGGTTTTAAGGAGCAATCTTCTCTTTTCTATAGGTGTCAAGTGTTCTGGGTGTTTTCCACTAGTGATAAAATGGAGAATTCCAATCAGTCTTCTCGCTCACTGCGGCCCTTGATACTTGATTTGCCATGTAGTGCTCTCTTCTTGGCTTAATATCAAAGTTGAATTCTTGAAACAAGAGTAACCATCTCCAAAAACCCTCCCAGCTACTCTAGGCTTGTTTATCAAGTACTTCAAGGGCTGATGGTCAGATATGACCATAAAATGTACACAGAGAAGGTAACACCAAAACTTTTGAAGACCAAATGCAATAGCCAATCCTTCCCTTTCGGTTGTACTGTAGTTTCTTTCTACATTAGTAAGTAGTCTGCTAGCATAGGAGATAGGTCTATCAACCTTGGGTGATGATGGTTGAGCTAGAACCGCACCAGCAGCATGAAGACTGGCATCTATATGCACATGAAACCCCAATGACGAGTTAGGAACACTTAAAAGTGGAGTAGTACATAACCTCAATTTTAGTTCAAAAAATGCTTTCTCAGCTTCAGCACTCCATGAGAAAGGGACCTTTTCACTAGTAAGCCTTGATAAGGGCCTAGCTATTTTTAAATACATTTGTATAAATCTTCTATGGGATCCTGCATGGCCCAAAAAAATTTGCACTTCCTTTGAGTTTTGTGGAGTAGGCACGGAAAGGATAGCAGTAACCTTTGTAGGATCCAGCGTTATCCCTTCAGCAAATACTATGTGACCAAGAAGAGTGCCCTTAGTGACCAAAAAGTGACATTTAGAAGGATTTAACTTCAAGCCTCTTTTGAGACATTGTTCAAAGATTTCCTTTAGATTTTCCAAATGATCATGGGAATGTTGAACTGCTGCTCTTCTATCTATGCCTGAAAACACTGAAAAGTCATCCATGAAAATGCGTAGAAAGGTTGTCAACCATTTTCCCAATATTAGATACATTGTTCTATTAAATGAAGCTGGTGCATTCTTCAAACCAAAAGCCATGCGGGTATAGACATAAGTGCCCCATGGAGTGACGAAGGGTATTTTGTCCCTATCATCAGGATGGATCACTATCTGATTGTAGCCACTAAAACCATCTAGGGCTCAGGAAATCCATCTTGAACAGTCACTTTATTCAAGGCACGAAAATCAACGTAGACTCTTATTTTTCCACTATTTTTCTTCGCTACAATAACCATAGAAGAAAGCCACCAGGAATGTTCTACTAGAACAATTATACCTGCTTCTTCTAGTTTTGTAATTTCCAACTTTACTGCCTCTCCATAGTTTGGATTGAGTCGATACAGCCTACTTCTTGGAGACGCGGCTCCCTCAACTAAGGGTATTACAACCAATAGTTTTCCTTGAGTCCAATCCTTCTTCCAAATTTAGTTGCAGTTGGCTATTGGTGTTTGTTAAAATCCATAGTTTTTTTTCCCCCAATCTCGCAAAGCTTTTGCTTGCCTTAGCCAAGGCCGCCCGAGGAGTAATGGTTAAGAAGTCACCTGTAGAAGTGCAATAACAACAGGTGGTGAGAGGAGGGGGCCGCGAGGGAGGGAGCTGCAGGAGGAGGGGGTGGGGAGAGAGAGAGAGAGAGAGAGAGAGAGAGAGAGAGAGAGAGAGAGAGAGAGAGAGAGAGAGAGAGAGAGAGAGAGAGAGAGAGAGAGAGAGAGAGAGAGAGAGAGAGAGAGAGAGAGAGAGAGAGAGAGAGAGAGAGAGAGAAAGAAAGAGAGAGAGAGGGAGAGAGGGAGAGAGGGAGAGAGAGAGAGAGAGAGAGAGAGAGAGAGAGAGAGATAGATAGAGGGAGAGAGAGAGAGAGAGAGATAGAGAGAGAGAGAGAGAGAGGAGCAGGGATGGTGGGTGGGGAGGGATGGCGGGTGGCGAGAGGAGCGGGCCGCGCGGGAGGGAGCTGGGGGAGGAGAGGAACAGAGAGGGAGAGTGAGAGAGAGGGAGGGAGAGAGAGAGAGAGAGAGAGAGAGAGAGAGAGAGAGAGAGAGAGAGAGAGAGAGAGAGAGAGAGAGAGAGAGAGAGAGAGAGAGAGAGAGAGAGAGAGAGAGAGAGAGAGAGAGAGAGAGAGAGAGAGAGAGAGAGAGAGAGAGAGAGAGAGAGAGAGAGAGAGAGAGAGAGAGAGAGAGAGAGAGAGAGAGAGAGAGAGAGAGAGAGAGAGAGAGAGAGAGAGAGAGAGAGAGAGGAGTGAGAGAGAGAGAGAGGAGAGAGGAAGGGGAGAGAGAGAGAGAGAGAGAGAGAGAGAGGAGAGAGAGAGAGAGAGAGAGAGAGAGAGAGAGAGAGAGAGAGAGAGAGTTGACGGGCGGAGAGAGAGAGAGAGAGAGAGAGAGAGAGAGAGAGAGAGAGAGAGAGAGAGAGAGAGAGAGAGAGAGAGGAGAGAGAGAGAGGAGAGAGAGAGAGAGAGCGAGAGAGAGAGAGAGAGAGAGAGAGAGAGAGAGAGAGAGAGAGAGAGAGAGAGAGAGAGAGAGAGAGAGAGAGAGAGAGAGAGAGAGAGAGAGAGAGAGAGAGAGAGAGAGAGAGAGAGAGAGAGAGAGAGAGAGAGAGAGAGATGAGAGAGAGAGAGAGAGAGAGAGAGAGAGAGACGAGAGGAGAGAGGAGAGAGAGAGAGAGAGAGAGAGAAGGTGAATCGCGCGACACTACAGACCCCCACATGAAGTCTTTGCACCATCCCGGTGCAACTTTTTCTTAGTTCGCTTATTGAATAGACCAAATAAACTGCAAAACACCTGCAACTCGTCTAGATGCACAGGTCCATGTGGTAATATCTTTATCACCCTGTACGGTCCTATCCATTTGGGAGCTAATTTGGTTCAATTTGCTGGAATTCTATGCAGCAAAAGCTAGGATCCTTGCTGATCTTCATTGGACCTAAGATACCTATCGTGTAATCTTTTGTGCTCTTCTTGTGTTACCTGAACTTTTGGCATTGCGTTTTCTCTGTATTCTTCTAATGCCAGCAGTCTCCTAATGGGAGGTTCAATTCCAATGGTTTTGGCTCCAATTTCTTTTTTGATGACAAATTCGAACGGTGCTTATGCCTCTTTTCCATACAATAAGACAAATGGACTCTCGTTAGTGGTTCCCTGCTATAGAGGAGGTACTGGGGTATCTGCTTTTAACAAAAGTAGAGAATGAAAATTGAACACGTCCAGTACATCACCTACTCAAGGGGGGTTCTCTTTAGGGAAGTATACCCTTTAACATTTCTGTGAGCAGGCAGACAACAAGAATTATACAGAATGGTAAATGTTTCAGAAAATATGGACAACAAATGACCAAGGAAGACCGTACTCTGCCTGATTCAAATCAGATGATTACAAAGTTGGGCAAATGATGAATGATGCTCACAAGTGTAAACTTAGGTCTAACAAGCCACAAGCTTAGTGCTAACAAGCCACCCTAGAAGTAATTCACTCCAGTACATCAGATTCTTCTCATCAACATAAGGGGCCACTGATATGCAGACTAACTCAAAACAATACAAATGGTAAGATCTTCTCAAGAGAATAGAACACAATCAACTACACTGACTCACGGAAAAGAAGAAAACTCCAAGGCACTTTCTTACACTATAGTGCTCATAGCCCTTCACTGAGAGGACTCCCCTCTATATACACGACAGAGTAGCTCCCACAGTAGACTTGAAACCACCAAGTGCAAGAAAGAACTTCTGCCCGTACACGAAACCACTGTATCTATCAAATTGTTGTACCTTGTACATGTACTCCAGTGTACCCAAATGAGCACAAATCCCTTGATTTTATAGGCCCCAATAGGCCAAGAGGGCCTTGCCGAATCTTCACGTCCACTGATCACGCCCCGGTTGATCACCCAAAATTGGGGGGTAGGTCAAATATTCCACTTGATTTGAATTGGATCCACAGAATAGGTAGTCGCCGTGAATGGTTGGCGGCAACATTTGTTCATCCACTTTTACTTTTAACCATTTCACTTTAATTTCAAGTCTTTATTAGCTCCGATGATGACTGATACCCGTGGAACACACTGAACTCTTGGACCAGAAGCGGCTTCTTTCTCCTCTTCCATTGATTCAGAAACAACCCCTCTACGAAGGGTCTCTCCATTTCTCCTTTATCCACATATGTGATCACAAACTCAGTTTCCGGAGATAACTGAAAAATTTCTCTCACTTTATTTTGTAGCTGTTTCAACGGATCTGGAAGCATCTCCTGAGATGGCTTGGAAGGAGGAATTGTCTCCAGAATGGGCGGGGGTGGATGTATGATGGTGCGGGTGCATGTGTGTGAGGGGGGTGTGTGTATGTCGCATGGGTGTGTGTGATTGTGTGGGGGTGTGGTGCATGTGTGTGAGAATGTTTGTGTGTGAGTGTGTATGTGAGGATGTGTGTGTATATGTATGGATGTGCGTATGTGTGTGAGTGTGCATGTGATTGTGTGGGTGTGTGTGCATATAAATGCGTGTGTGTGAGTGAGAGTGTGTGTGTTGTGCACATGTGAGTGTGGGTGAGTGCATGTGTGGGGGATGTGTATGCGGGTGAAAATGTGTGTGAGTGCGGGGCTAGGGAGGGGAGAAGGCAGCGGGTGTCGGGTGAGGAGAGCTTGGCGGA
Source organism: Ceratopteris richardii (assembly GCA_020310875.1). Classification (NCBI taxonomy): domain Eukaryota; kingdom Viridiplantae; phylum Streptophyta; class Polypodiopsida; order Polypodiales; family Pteridaceae; genus Ceratopteris; species Ceratopteris richardii. Next base: position 85,930,414 of record CM035419.1, on the reverse strand, counting down.
GGGGGGGCGGGGGTCAATGGCGGAGGGGGGAGCGGGTGAAGTGGGCGGAGGGGGGCGGGGTCAATGGCGGAGAGGGGGGGGGGGCGGGTGAAGTGGGCGGAGGGGGGGCTGCGGAGGGCGGGTGAGGGGGGGCTGCGGGGGGCGGGTGAGGAGGGCTGCGGGGGGCGGGTGAGGGGGGCTGCCGAGGGTGGGTGAGGGGGGCTGCGGAGGGCGGGTGAGGGGGGCTGCGGAGGGCGGGTGAGGAGGGCTGCGGGGGGCGGTGAGGGGGGCTGCGGAGGGCGGGTGAGGAGAGCGGGGCGGAGTGGGGGTGGCGGGGGGCAATGGCGGAGGGGGGAGCGGGTGAAGTGGGCGGAGGGGGGCGGGGGTCAACGGCGGAGGGGGGGGGCGGGTGAAGTGGGCGGAGGTGGGCGGGGTCAATGGCGGAGAGGGGGGGGCGGGTGAAGTGGGCGGAGGTGGGGCTGCGGAGGGCGGGTGAGAGGCGGCTGCGGGGGGCGGGTGAGGAGGGCTGTGGGGGGCGGGTGAGGGGGGCTGCGGAGGGCGGGTGAGGGGGGCTGCAGAGGGCGGGTGAGGGGGGCTGCGGAGGGCGGGTGAGGGGGGCTGCGGAGGGCGGGTGAGGAGGGCTGCGGGGGGCGGGGGAAGAGAGAGAAGAGAGAGAGAGAGAGAGAGAGAGAGAGAGAGAGAGAGAGAGAGAGAGAGAGAGAGAGAGAGAGAGAGAGAGAGAGAGAGAGAGAGAGAGAGAGAGAGAGAGAGAGAGAGAGAGAGAGAGAGAGAGAGAGAGAGAGAGAGAGAGAGAGAGAGAGAGAGAGAGAGAGAGAGAGAGAGAGAGAGAGAGAGAGAGAGAGAGAGAGAGAGAGAGAGAGAGAGAGAGAGAGAGAGAGAGAGAGAGAGAGAGAGAGAGAGAGAGAGAGAGAGAGAGAGAGAGAGAGAGAGAGAGAGAGAGAGAGAGAGAGAGAGAGAGAGAGAGAGATGAGAGAGAGAGAGAGAGGGGTTCACGTGGGGTGGCAGAGAGGAGAGAGAAAAAGAGAAGAGGGAGAGAGAGAGAAAGAGAGGGAAATAGAGAGAGAGAGAGAGAGAGAGAGAAAGAGAGAGAAAGAGAGAGAGGAAAGAGAGAGATAGAGGTTCATATGCGGGAAAAGAGAGGGAGAAATAGAGAGAGAGTGAGAGAAGAAAGAGAGAGGGAAAGAGATAGAGAGGGAGAGAGAGACCCAGAGAGGGAGAGAGAGAGGGGAAGAGAGAGATGAAGAGAGAAAGAAAGAGAGAGGAAGAGAGAGAGAGAGGGTTAGGATGAGAGACCGAGAGAGAGATAGAATGAGAGAGAGATTAGGGGAAAGAGAGAAGGGGATAGAGAGAGATAGGTATCAAAACAACCAAGATAGCAAAGAAAAGATGACAGCAAGGACTGCTCAGAACTCAAATATGTCCTTGTAATGGATAGGAGCACTTGAATCACTTCCTAAAGCTTCATCCCGAGGCATCTGAGAGTTTCCGATCTCTACAGACCCCCACATCAAGCTTTTGCATCGTCCCTGGTGCAATTTCTTCCTTCTTCTACTTATTTCTCCAAAATGAACTGCAGAAAATGAAAGAACTATGGTATGTACAGGAAGTGAATTTCATTTGCTTGCCTCAATTCAAATAACCCTTCACCCTGGAGATGTTGACTAAGGGAATCCTTTTACCCTGCAAATCTTCCAAATGCACTGCACCATGTGGCAATACCTTGATAACCTTATATGGTCCTGTCCATTTGGATGCCAATTTAGTTGGAATTGCCGGAACTTGATGCACTAAAACCATGGACCCTTCCTGAACTTCATTGGATCTCAGATACCTGTCATGTAATTTCTTGCGCTCTTCTTGTGTCACCAGAAGTTTCTGCATTGCCCCTTCTCTGTACTCTTCTAATGCCACCAATCTCTGAATGGGGGGTTCAATCCCAATGGCTTTGATTCCTATTTCCTTACTGATAATAAACTCAAATGGTGCCAATGCCTCTTTCCCATATACTAACCGAAATGGAGTCTCGCCTGTGGTTCCCCTCTTTGTGGTTCTGAAAGCCCAAATTGCACCAATTAATGCTAGTGGCCAAGAGCTTTGATGATCGAAAGATAATTTGCGAAGTAGTCCAATCAAAATCTTATTGGAACTCTCTGCTTGGCCATTTGCCCTTGGGTAATAGGCACAAGATTTTTTATGGAAGATTTTGTACCTGTCAAATATAAACTGGAGCAATTGATTTACAAAATGTGTGCCCCTGTCACTAGTAATTTCCAGTGGGCAACCAAATCTTGAGAAAATATGTTTATACATAAATTTAGCTACTGTTAAAGCCGTGTAGTCCACAGTTGCTTTAGCCTCTATCCACTTAGTGGCATAGCATGTAGCCATCAAAATATACTTTTTACCTCCTGGTTGGCCAGTAGGGCTAATTGGCCCTATGAAATCAAGACCCCATCGTTCAAATGGAAGCCATCCGATAGATATGACTAATGGTTGGTAATTTAATCTGGTTGGTGCGGGAGCACATCTCTGGCAGATGTGGCATTCTTTAGCAAACTTGATTGCATCTTTGAAAATATGAGGCCACCATAAACCCTTGTGGATGATTCTATGAGCCAATTCTTCCCCCTTTAGATGTCCTTCATTGTGTGCAGCCTCTAGCAGAAGATTTACCTCCTCTGGATGGACACACCTTCTCAAGATATCATCCTGACAGTATTTATATAAATTACCATTTATAAGAAAATAGGCTTTGGTTTTCAAAAGTAATCTTCTTTTTTCTACAGGTGTCAAGTGTTATGGGATCTTTCCAGTAGTGAGAACATGAAGAATTTCATCATACCCACCAGTCCGAATTGTTACTAGGAAGAGATTGCTATCCACTAGTTCATCATTGATACCTATTGCCTTTTCACTCATTGCCGTCCTGGACACTTGATCTGCCATGTAATGCTGTTTGTCTGGCTTAATATGAATATCAAAATTAAATTCTTGAAACAAGAGTAACCATCTCCAAATCCTTCCTGCTACTCTAGGCTTGTTTATCAGATACTTCAAGGGCTGATGATCAGAGATAACAATGAAATGTACACCAAGGAGATAATGTCGAGACTTTTGAAGAGCAAATACGATAGCCAAACCTTCTCTTTCCGTTGTACTGTAATTTATTTCAGCTTGGTTGATTAGTCTGCTTGCATAAGAGATAGGTCTATCCACTTTGTGAGATGATGGTTGAGCTAGAACTGCACCAACAGCATGAAGACTAGCATCTGTATGTACATGAAATTCCAATGACCAATTAGGAACACTTAAAAGTGGAGTAGTACATAACCTCATCTTTAGTTCACAAAATGCTTTGTCAGCTTCAGCACTCCATGAGAAAGGGATCTTTTTACTAGTAAGCCTTGACAAGGGCTTAGCAATTTCTGAATACATCCTAATGAATCTTCTGTGATACCCTGCATGTCCCAAGAAACTTTGCACTTCCTTTCGACTTTGTGGAATTGGCATGGAAAGAATAGCGGTAACCTTTGCAGGGTCAACAGTTATACCTTCAGCAGATACTATGTGACCAAGAAGAGTGCCCTTAGTGACCAAAAAGTGACATTTATCAGGATTCAATTTCAAACCTGTTTTGAGACATTGTTCAAAAATTTCTTTTAGATTTTCCAAATGATCATGGAAATCTTGAACTGCTGCCCTTCTATCTGTACCTGAAAATACTGAAAAGTCATCCATGAAAATGCGTAGAAAGGTTGTTAACCATTTGCCCAATATCAGATACATCGTTCTATTAAATGAAGCCGGTGCATTCTTCAAACCAAAAGCCATTCGAGTATAGACATAAGTGCCCCAGGGAGTGACAAAGGCCGTTTTGTCCCTATCATCAGGATGGATCACTATCTGATTGTAGCCACTAAAACCATCCAAGAAACTATACAAAGTGTGACTAGCTACTTCCTCAAGCACTTGCTCTGTGAAGGGCTGAGGAAATCCATCTTGAATAGTCACTTTATTTAAAGCACGAAAATCAACACATACTCCTATTTTTCCACTATTTTTCTTGGGCACAATAACCATAGAAGAAAGCCACCTGGAATGTTCTACTGGCACAATTATACGTGCTTCTTCTAATTTTGTAATCTCTGCTTTTACCGCCTCTGCATACTTTGGATTGAGTCGATATGGCCTACTTCTTACAGGTGCAGCTCCCTCAACCAAGGGTATCCGATGTAATCCAAGCTCTTCTGGTATTCCTGTTAGATCTTTGTAGGACCATGCGAAGACACTTTTGTAAGTAAAGAGCATAGAAGTTACCTTCTGTAGTAAATTAGGATAATGCCACAACCAGGATGCCAAATGGACCATTTGAGGGTTCTCTACATCCCCTAAATTTACTTCTTGAACCAATGTTTCAGGACTGGTCTTGCTTGAGAAATCATCTCCACTATATGCAGGAGTGGATTTTAGTTTATATTCTACAACCTGTTCTTTCATCCATCCTTGAGGTATATCTGCAAAAGGAAGATCTTCTCTGCTCTTAGGTTCATAATCTTCCCTCTCTGATACTTTTATATTGGTTGCCTCCTCAAAGCTTGTATTTTCCTTCAATTGCTCATTTTCCAACACCTTGTGGTCTTCATTGCCCTTTTCTGTAATTTCCTTATCTGCAACTTCTTCCTCAATTTCATTGATCTCCACTGTACAACACTCTACACTTCCCATCATCCAATTTAACAATGTATCATCTTCTTGGGGTAGAGAGGGCATTACCTGAGTATCCACAGTATATCCAGTGGTTTTTCCTGAATCAAATCCTTCTTCCAAGTGTAGTTGCAGTTGGCTATTAGTATTTGTTGAAATCCATAGTTTATTTTTCCCCCAATCTTGCAAAGCTTTTGCTTGTCTCAGCCAAGGTCTCCCCAGGAGCAAAGGATAGGAAGTCTCCTATGGAAGTGCAATAACAACAAAATCCAACACAAAGTGGCAACCCTGTACTACCATCAATACCTTTTCAATAATGCCAAGTGGCGCAACCCGATGTTGATCTGCCAATGTAACCGTGAATGGTGCCAACTTGGTGGGGTTCAATTTCAGCTTCTTCATTGTAAAATCTGGCATTAAATTGATACCAGAGCCTCCATCTATGATCACACCTGTGAGAGCTTCATCCTTTACACAAACAGATAATCTTGAACTTTGGTAGTCTGCTAAGGGTGTAGGAGGAAAATCAACCATAAAACCATCTATACTAGGTGATTGGACCAAGTGAGCAGAGTGTATAATCTTCAATAAGTCACTTCTTATTTTTGAATCCATCCTTATAAGTTCATATAGACTAACCTTGTGATGAATACCTTTCAAGATCTGTTCAATGTCTACCTCCTGAGTATTTTCTTGTAGACGTGTTGGTTGGCCCCTTAGAGTAGTCATCTTATCATAAGCTCCTTCAATTTCTACTTGATGCTTCCATCCAGACTTCTTTTCCTCCTCTTTATCCTGAAATCCTTGTTGTTCATCTCTCTGGGTTACAGCTGCTTGCCTAGCTCTAGTCATTATGGGCATAGTAGAGGATGAGACAACATAAGTCTGAGTGGTTTTCACTTCTTCATGTGGAGAGACTGCAATCATGTGGATTGGAGCAGGACGACCTCTTGGGCAATCTTTAGTATAATGATCCTTGGCCTCTAGACAATGTTGACAAGGAGGTGCATCTTCTGGGAGGGAACACCGATTTTGCATGTGGCCATACTCACCACAACGATAGCACATCAAAGGTCTATTGTATCTAGGCTTTGCGGGCCGATTCTCCTCCCTATTAGATGTATTTGAAGTACTAGCATAATATGAATCCAAATTTTGAGGGTTACGTCTCTGCTGTGTACCCTTGAGGTAGTAACAATCTCTGGCTTCATGACCATCTTTTCCACAAAATTGACAGCTTACCTTAATAGGGAAATTAGCATTGGAATGTCCATTGTTGTTACAGATTGTACACCAAATTTGTCTCCTTATATCTTGGGTGGTCTTCAAGTCTTCTAATTCTCGGCGAAGTTGGGCTACTTCATCATCAGTGCGACGCAGTGGTGGCAAGACCTTCTCTTCTTGTTGATTTTGTTGCATCTTCAATGCTTCCAGTTCCCTCCTTAGTTGCTCAATAGGATCCAGATCTGCAGCATACTTTTGTTGTGTATCCCCCTCAAAATGTTGCCTTGCTTCTTCAATGCGTGATGCCGCTGCAACAAAATCATTGAGAGTGGCATCCAATCTAAGAGACTCACGAAGCTTTTGTTGAGATGACCTGGGCAGAGCCTTCTCAATCCACTTTTTAACCAAGAAGTCACCTGGAGCATGTGGCAGACGTGCATCAAGTGCTTTTGTTCTAGTGTGAAGTTCATGAAAAGATTCACCTGATCTTAGCTTCAAATTCTCTAGCTGATCTAGAGCTCTTTCTGAGGAATCACTTGGTCGGAATGTCTGTGAGAATGCCGCCTTCAGAGCCTCCCATGTAGTGAAATGGCCATCTCCATATTGACTATACCATTTATCTGCAAGACCCTCCAATGTGGACGGAAAAAGTGCTAACATTGCATCTTCTCTATTCTGCAGACCACGTCCACGGCATAAAGAGATAAATCTCCTCACATGATCATCAGCATCTTCATAAGCATGTCCCTTGAAGGTAGGGAACTTGATGTTTAATCTAGAGAGCAAATGAGAAAGATCCTCCATTTGGACTGGTGTCTCTTCTGACGTATCTGAGGAGAAATCTAGAGTTCTCCTATACCCTTCTTTTGACAATGGTGTCGCACCCAAATCAATAGACAAATTTAGGGAGGACAGAGGGGAGGTAGACTCACTAGCCGTGGTTATTGCTAACTTGTTAAGGCTCCTTCGAACACGAAGAGATTCCTTATCTGCTCGCGTATGGGTCATGTACCCATTCGCAATTGCAATAGGGAAAAACACCTCTCACAGAAATGCAAAGGTCCCACCGGGCGTGCCAAACTATAGAGGAGGTACTGGGGTATCTGCTTTTAACAAAAGTAGAGAATGAAAATTGAACACGTCCAGTACATCACCTACTCAAGGGGGGTTCTCTTTAGGGAAGTATACCCTTTAACATATCTGTGAGCAGGCAGACAACAAGAATTATACAGAATGGTAAACGTTTCAGAAAATATGGACAACAAATGACCAAGGAAGACCGTACTCTGCCTGATTCAAATCAGATGATTACAAAGTTGGGCAAATGATGAATGATACTCACAAGTGTAAACTTAGGTCTAACAAGCCACAAGCTTAGTGCTTACAAGCCACCCTAGAAGTAATTCACTCCAGTACATCAGATTCTTCTCATCAACATAAGGGGCCACTGATATGCAGACTAACTCAGAACAATACAAATGGTAAGATCTTCTCAAGAGAATAGAACACAATCAACTACACTGACTCACGGAAAAGAAGAAAACTCCAAGGCACTTTCTTACACTATAGTGCTCATAGCCCTTCACTGAGAGGCCTCCCCTCTATATACACGACAGAGTAGCTCCCACAGTAGACTTGAAACCACCAAGTGCAAGAAAGAACTTCTGCCCGTACACGAAACCACTGTATCTATCAAATTGTTGTACCTTGTACATGTACTCCAGTGTACCCAAATGAGCACAAATCCCTTGATTTTATAGGCCCCAATAGGCCAAGAGGGCCTTGCCGAATCTTCACGTCCACTGATCACGCGCCGGTTGATCACCCAAAATTGGGGGG